>JAVTVY010026448.1:0-10862 GCA_036873755.1 Hanleya hanleyi | reverse complement strand
CAAATCCACTCGGTGTTACATAAAGCCATCAAACTGTCTGCCTGCTGGCCTTTGTCATCATGTTGAAAGTCGCTGAAATCAATGTTAGGTGTACTCAATGGGTAAGGTGCAGGAAAGGCATTATCGGCTGACCAGGGAATAATACTGATTAAATAATACCAAACTTATGCTTATACATCTCATGATGTATACCTGATGAATACATTTACATATCAGTAGCATATTCTTGATGTGTACATTTATTTTAAGTTTGGTACAGGTAATCATGTGTGCTGATTTGTTAATTTAATGATGTGATCTAGCTGTATGAAGAGTTATATTAATATATAATGAAAATCAGCAATTCAAAATAACATGTATTTTCATTTTCTCCTAGCTTTAAAATTTCTCCTAATATTTATTGGATGTCTGTACATATGATGTGGAATAGAAGGATTTAACAGCAAAATTGAAGGAAAATGTGGTCCTTCATTTAAGGCGACATGAAATTCAAAACTAACGGGTTCAGTACTGTGGGGATTACCTCGCCAGTTATTTCATATTATACTTCTGAAATAAAATATGGTTCATGCAAAAGCTTTAGGGTAAATCATATGATGTCGAATAGAATGAATTGATACCAAAATTGAAGGAAATGCTGTCCGTCATTTAAGGTGACACAAAATTCAAACTAACAGGGGTTCAATACTGCAGGGGAATCGGTTATTTAATATTGTACTTTCGATATGTCATCAAACTATTAGTAATTACCATCAAGGAATATACTGCAGTTAATTTGGCATGTGTTTTTTTTTATATATAATGTACACTGCATCTCATACCTAATAGTTAGTTTCAGAGATACAGGGTGGAGTTCTGTACTGGGGTGGGGGGAGAGGTGGATATACCCCCAGGATGTAGTGGGTGAGTGCTATCAATGCAGTATGAGATATGCTATCTGAAAATATCAGCATATAGGGTCGAGCGAAGCTTACTTTTGGAGATACTGGGTGGGTCTCAGTTCCGGGGGCAGGGTGGGGGGTGGGAATATACCTCAGGGTGTACTGGACAAGTGTAGTCAATATAGTATCTGATAAGCTATCTAAAAATATCAGCATATAGGGTCGGGCAAGGCTTAGTTTTGGAGATAGAGGGTGGGGCTCTCTTCTGAGGGTGGAGGGAGGGGAGAGGGGGATCTCCCAGTGTGTAGTGAATGGGTGCAGTCAATGCAGCATCTGGTAAGGTATCTGAAAATATCAGTAGATGGGGTGGGGCGAGGCTTAGTTTTGGAGATAGAGGGTAGGGCTCTGTTCCAAGGGTGGGGGAGAGGGGAGAGAGGGATGCAGTGAATGGATGCAGTCAATGCAGCATCTGGTATGGTATCTGAAAATATCAGTATATGGAGTCAGGCGAAGCTTACTTAGCGTGATACATGGTAGAGCTCAAACTTTTCCAAACCTTGAACACAAAACTTGTATCCCCGAATGTTGACGACGGACAGCCAGCCAGCCAACCAACCAACCAGCCAGCCAGCCAGACAACATCAATTCATAGGACGGCTATTGCTTCGCAATCTGTCCAAAAACATGGCCCCACCCCAGGTTGAGCGAAATTCATAAAAAGTAATGCCATAGACCTTATATATGCTACACTCATATTTTGCTATCACAGCCATTCCAAGGTGACTCCCGTGACATCGCTACTCATTTTTTCGCTTGTTTAACGCTATAGCTTCCAAATTCTAAAACTAATATGCAGTGTTATTTACTTCTTCTAAAGAGTAATGAATGGTCACTATTTTGAATAATATTTTTTTCCAATTCAGTTACAACTTCAAAGCAAAAATTGAAAAAGAAAAACGTGACTCCCGTGACAGTTGCGATCGAAAAAAGCCTTCCAGATAAGATATGCGGTGTTGGTCCACACTGTAATCTACTTGAAGGTTTCAAGATTTATAAATAAATTAAATTTATAAACAAAGAAGAACCACATGATCTTACAGATCACTGAAAGTATGTGACTCCCGTGACAGGAAAATGTGACTCCCGTGACAAGTAGCTCCCTTATCATGAAACAACTTACATAAAATATTTCTTACATTATTTTATTCCTAAGAAAACTGAAATAATACAAAACCAGATCAGTTGAAGCACAAGGTCTCTTCTATACAGCCAGTATGTGCCCAGTTCCTCATAAAAAGATGAATTAAAAACCGAAACACAACTCGATACTGAATTCAAACTGTAGAGTTAAAGTTTCCATCCTGGATTGGTGTCTATTTCAGAAATACAGTTCAGAACTAGTTCAATCACACTGGCCTACTTAGCAAAAAATATGTTAGTGGCCACTCTGTTGCAGCAGTGCTACAATGTACATCACTGTCAGATGTTACAAGCTAATCGAGCTGTCTGCATTTTGGTGTCACGGGAGTCACAAATGTGAGTATAGTTGTTTGTTCTCCAAGACCTATCTCATCCACATATAAACAGTTTATGTTTATAAATCATCTATTATAACAACAACTAAAACCTGGTTAATATTAAATCTAACTGTATTACACGTATATTTGCTAGAAAATCTTCTTAAAAGGCTGTCACGGGAGTCACAGTTTCTTTGTCACGGGAGTCACACTATACTGGATTTGTTATCCAGCAAACTAATTAATGTGTTAATTTTTTTTTCTGCACATCTGTTATTATATTATTACTTTATTCAAGGAAGAAAATCCTAACTTGAAAATTAGATTCTTCACCATATGCTCTTGGACTATTTTCACAAGTGGGAGTTGATAGTTATCCTTTCTTTTCTCTGCATTTCCACTGTTGATCCCTGACAAACAGCCTTTTCTTTTCTAGATGTTTTGCTTTATCTTCTTCAGTTAATTTTGTGAATTCACTTCTCTACACTTTTGTTTATAAACAGCAAATGCAGCATGGTTTGATTTTAACTTTTCCGTCCTCTTTCTCTGTCTTTCTGTAGTTATTAGTGGCATTTTGGATCAACTAATAAAGAAAGTAATAATAAAATAACCGATGTGCAAAAAAAATAAAATTAACACATTAATTAGTTTGCTAGATGGCAAAGCCTGTACAGTGTGACTCCCGTGACAAAGAAACTGTGACTCCCGTGACAGCCTTTTAAGAAGATTTTCTAGCAAATATAATACACTTAGATTTAATATTAACCAAGTTTTAGTTGTTGTTATAATAGATGATTTATAAACATAAACTGTTTATCTGTGGATGAGATAGGTCTTAGAGAACAAAACAATTATACTCACTTTTGTGACTCCCGTGACACCAAAATGAGGTGGAATACATGCAGACAGCTCGAGCAGCTTGTAATATCTGACAGTGATATAGCACTCTGCTGCAACAGAGTGGCCAATAACCTATTTTTTGCTAAGTAGATCAGTGTGATTGAACTAGTTCTTTGTAGAAAATTCCACCTGGCAAAATTGTACCACAGTGACCTAAGTGAGGAGGCTGCAACAATGCATGTCTTTAAAAAGCTCTGTGACCTCAATCATGTCAATATTTCATATCCAGTAACCCTGACCATATAGGTATCTGATAAGCTGCTTTAAACAATTCTTGGGTAAATTTGAAAAATAAGTATGATGCACAGTTAGCTTGGAATGGCTGATCACCATTCGGTATTATATCGCCAAATTTGAGCTATAAAAGTTTGAGATGCTAAATGTTAGTGAAGGTGAATATTTAACAAGCATTCTGAGAACCTCAACATTAACTAGAGGTTCCACTTTGACCCTTGGGTTTCCCAGTTGATATGAGCAAGCAAATGAGAAGTAATTCACCCAAGTGCAAAACTGAGGGGGGTCGTTTGCTGTGATTTAAACTAAACCGCGAGTGCGTTTCTACATATATTGAGGCACGTCGTTTATCTCAACTTCTGCTATTCAGGGCAGGGACATACGTACGTGAAGTAAGCCAACTGGATTATGTGCTGTGGGGAGGTTGGGTTTGCAAGAGGAGGAGTTTCAAAACTGTCACTCATCCCTCTGCCCCAAAAAAAGTTCAGAGTTGCCAAGGGATTACATGTACTTGTTGATATGAAATTCAAGCTCTTCTGACATTCCAGAATGTATGTGTCCATCATGTTCATTCCAACACAAACAAAGACGGAAGTCAGAACAGTTCCACTGGATATGTTTAGCTAGGAATGGAAATTAACGTACAGCCTTTTAACACCCTGCCTTCAAGTTTAATGTTGAAACGTGTGCTCTTCTCAAGCACACTAGACAGCTATTCGTTCCTTCTTATAACAGACTCTCTTGTTGTGCTTATACTGAGAAACTATCTGCCTGCTCAATTTGCTTAGTTGACCATACTGTTTTATCCACAATTTTTGATTTCCCCATAAAAATGAAGAAAAAAAAACACTGTTGTAGAATCTCAGCAATTTAATTACTGGTAATTACATCGAAGAAGTCTACCATATTGACGTAAAAAATATGTGCTGTCTTGTACCTCCCTTATGGTATATGAAGTGCAGACAGCAACTTCAGGGATCCCCATTATTCCAAATCAGAATAAGAGGATTCCATATATTATAACTTGATCATGGTATAAAAATTCCCACTCCAGAAAAGAACAATACATCCCAACTGACCTGCCAGATGAGGTTGGCCGGTGATGTATTTTCCTTCTCGAGAGTGGGAGCTTTCATCCCTTGATCAAGTTTATGCCCCTACCTACCAACTAAAAACTTTTTTTCCTGGTATTATTTTTTAATCATCTAAGAAATATTGTCTTTCTAATATTATGTGCACTTGATAATTTAGTGCTTTTTTGAAAATTTCAACCAGACAAAAAAAAAAAATTCAAAATCTCTCAAATCACCCTTGCCCCATAAAAAAAATGCCTTGTTTCCCATCACCACCCGCCCCGAATTATTTGTTATTTTTCTCACCTGCCTTGTTGGTGTTTCTTTTGGTATGAAAATGAGGCTGAACTCACTCTGGTTTGCACCACCTACTGTTGTGGCGCACTACGAATGCTTGTTGTGGCATGCTACAGCTGTTGTGGGGCAAGTTTGTGTGTGTGTGATCGTATTACCATCATCGCCAGTACGGTATTTGTTGTAAAATTTCATCAGCAGAGGGTAAACTTAAAGAACTGGTTTGCGAAGTCATTGAGTGACAAAAAGTTTACGAGAGCTTTTGACGAATTTTGTCAATTCATGATCGTCATGTTCTCCATTTCACGAGAGTAGCTCAGCTTATTGCTTCCAGCTGGAATAAAACACCCACAGTTTTGTCTTTCAAATCACAATGATTCAGATTTTATCAATACCATCTTTCGAGTTGTCTACCTGCATAGGAATGGAGAGTTTGCGACTTCAAAATCAGAATGAGATGACCTCACACATAGCAGTATGCAGGAAGTGAGAATGGAAATACAAACACCATGGGATTTCTGCCGATTTTAATATCCAATGTATTCATTCAATCTCTAGCAAGACCGTGTACAAAATGAAATTTTAAAATGAATTGTATATATCCATTTTAGGGCCAAATTAGACTATCACTATTTTTATATCAGTTGATTCTTGAATGAATTGAAACATTCCTATGCCCTTCCGAAAATAAAAAAGGTTGGTAATTTTAATTAGCATTGACTGATTTGAGACAGTCCTGTGGTTCCATGGTAAAGAGCTTAGTTTTAGAGTCAATCATTAAATAACATATTGCTTAACATTTCATTGGTTCTACTATTAAATAAGGATTAAATTACACAATAAATCCATAGCGTACATTCGACAACAACCTAAAACATGATGTCCAACACGTGGTTGTTGTTGTTGTTGATCATGATGGGTTTACCTTGCAAAAACATCTGTCGGCGGCGCTTTCATTCTGTTTAGATAATGTTGTCACAACCCCCGCCAGTACGACGTAGAGTAAAAACATGACCTTCATTGCTCAGCTTGTACAGCAACCAGACAAATTCTGTCCGATTTCAACTGTCAAAACAAAACACTGTCACTGTTCCCAACTCGCACTTTCCGCGGGATGACTGGTTGACTGGAGGAAACATGTGCGCTAACGTAAATAGTTCCGTACAAACGTTCCACCGTTACATCTGTTTCACAGAAGAATTCATAGCAAATACAACAAATTCTACAAAACGGTTAACCTTGATCAACTAACAAGATTAGTATGCTTCAAAATTCGATGTATACGAATGCTTTTCAAAACGCGTATTTATACGTTTATTTAATAAGGACACGTGGCACAATAACCGAAAACGAGGCTGAAGAGATTCCCCTTCCAGAGTTGGGTGTTTTCCCACTCGCGCCCTTTTCTTGTGAAACAATAATAGGTTTAGATATGCAGAATTGTTTACGAAACATATCATTCAAATGTGGAGTAATTAACAAACAAAGTAATCATGCTCGTTTGTCAGGTACTTTGACACATTTTGGCTTGCACAAATTTAGCCGGATGTACGGTGAATTGTTGTTGTGAAAACACGTGGGTGTGCTTTCTTGCTGCAGTAGGCTAGCTGTATACGTGACATCTGACACAGTCAAACTACATTATAAGTTACATCAGCCTAAATCAAATGGCAGCATTATATAGCCTCTTTATCATCATAACATTGTATTTGATTATGCTACTGTTTGTAATCTACCTAACTGGGTGATCTGTAAAATAAAATCTCGAATCCTTAAGCCCACAGTACATTGACAGTTAAGAAAACGAAAATTGTCGCCAGCTTATATGTGTGCAACAAGAATCCTGATTGAAATTACTATTTAGTCCAAATATATGCTCCATTTCTCCTCTATCGCATAGTATGAACAATTCCATTGGAAATTACAAGTGTTTGTTTAGGCATGTTATTCACCAGTTTAGGAAATGACTTCCAGTTTCGGAAACATTGCAGACTATGCAGGCCAAATCAATGTTGTTATTCGTTTGACAGGCCAGTCTACTATGAATGTTGTAATGGAAGATTTGTATAACCGTGAAGTGTCACAGAAATGTATTTAGTCTCCCGGGAATTTACACAAATACTTTGCCGAGTGACTGAAGAATATACTGATATAAGCCTATACAGACTGCAAAGATTCTGTGTTTTCGGAACTAGATAAAGGACAAGCATCTGTAATTCACATTGATATAATCAGAAAAGTAAAAATTATTTGAACTTGCTCTCTGCATGATAGATAACTGGATTATTGAAGATAATTTTGAGTCTATTGCCATTGCACACTTTCGTATGGCATATACTTGGTAGGGCGCCAAACTTGGAAGTGAATATGGTTAAGCACATGCTTAGTGTCGTCAGTCATTGGGTGTCTGAATATCACCAAGAGTACAATATATACAAAAGTCGCTATGCCAATATATTTATCATTTTTCGAAATAGGGATAATAATTCTTTCTAATGACATGCATTGTTGGTCTAAACCACAAAGTTTTCTTGTGGGAAATGAGGAAAAAACTGTTGATCATACCATGCACCTGTCCCTGATTTTCATCTGACCGGATTTTTTTATACACCATATGTTATATTTCAAAACTGATCATTTAATGCAAAATAACTGTCATCGATGAGCAGGTTAAAACAGGGTTCATACACCACCTTGAAAACCTTGAAAATGACAATTTAAAATTCAAGGCCTTGCGTAAGCTTGGACAATGGAAAAATTATCCCCACCATAGCGATATTATTCTTTAATCCGTCAAAAAGAATTTCAAAGTCTATTCGATAGCAAAGTGTTCAAGTGAAAAAGAGTCAGAAAATGTCTCTGTATAGCTTAATTCAATGACACTGGAAGTAAAATGCCTTGAAAATGGGGACTATTACCTTGAAAATGCCTAGAAAATTGGAAGCTTCAATGTGTATGAACCCTGTAAAAAGTTTCAACCATCAGCCCACTCGTATGGCGCCACTTGTATTTGTGCAGTGAGACCGGTCATAAAACCATTTTTTGTGCAGTCCGATGAAAACAAAGGAGCTAACCAAGAAGACCACTAGATTCAGTGCAGCACATGTGCAAGAACATATGAAAAGAAAAAAATGTATTTTGAGAGTCAGTAATGATTAGTTTATCATTTTTTTACTCCAGTTCTATCTGAATGAATGAGGACAATTTATGAAATGATAGAGTAAAAAATATTATGGAACAGATCTGGCAATAAGCTTTACATGAATTTTTTTTGTATGAATGGCATAATTTTGTTGAGATTTTGGGTACAATCTGGATTCAAGAAATGAAAGAATGAAATTTCAGCTTTGGCTTAATTTATTGTACCAAAGTATTTCATTCTGTCAAATATTTGTTGACTATATAGAAAGCCTATTTGACAATTCTTTGGGAAGAACTTCAAAATATGACTGAAACTTGGATTCATCTAGTATTGCCTAGCTGTGTAACAGCATCCTTTTATTCAAATGTATTTGTAGTTATATACAACAGAGGATGCATACTGCAAAGACCATCAAGATTACATTCTGCAAAACAACAAGAATCAGAATTGGTCAAATATTTAGTCTCCCGAATCAAAGCCAATGGACCAATCACTGTGGCACAGTATATGAAAGCTGTCCTAACAGACCCATCCTCTGTAAGTCTGCAGGTCCAATCCTAAACATGACAATTCCTCTATGTCATAGGCATCACTAGGAATTCTTGAAAGTCATTTCAATATGCTTACTTATTAGAGAGTTCAGAAGTTGCATCCAATACAGGGAAATAACATGTTTTGGGCTCTGAGAGGAAGTCGTGCGCACGCCTCTCTCCCTCTCCAATGATGCTCGTGTATATCATATATTAAATACTTGTATTAATGTATCACATTTCACGAGAAGATACAATATATACGGTACTACTTACCATCTTGATAGTATAATCATTATAATTTATATGGATAAACATTTTTAGGTTTAGGTTACATGGCTAAAGAATGTAGCCTAGCCTTCCATGTAGCATTAATGAATGTTAAAGGAAAGGTTCGGGTATGGTAAAGCTATATTTCAACTGAAAGAGCTAGTCAAATGGTATTCAACTGTATTTTATTTTTTTTATTTTTGGAATTTATTTTAACACAGAAATAGTTAACCAAATGCTGTGATACCGTCAGATTTACCAAACTCAAGGAAAGCGCCATTGTATTGTCACGTGACTTATTTTAGCCAATAGGAGTAAAACTATGTAAAACAGTGTGACGTAAGCGGAAGGCAGAACATATGGAGGCAGCATGGAGCTGCGTGTGTTATGGTGCAAGTTTGACGGTGTAAAAATTGGCAAGAATTACTTCAAATACTAAATAGCTCATACCATTTTCATTTTTAGCTGCCAGAGCGCGGCTTTGTTCGCTCTCCCAACAGCGAAGACACTCGATCTCTACCGTAAGCCGTCGATGAGAGCAGCGTGTGCACCGACACCATACATGTACTAAATTTTCCATGCGGGCTTCTGTCTTCATTTCGTGGCCTGTCTCGCTTTAGAGCTGCTATCATCCCCGCAGCTCTGATCTCCGTATCTGAGCGTTTCGGCTCGAATTGGTAGCCCTGAAGACCAAACACAGCTTCCTCGTCGCTTTCACCGCTGGAATCGGAACTGCCGCTCGTCGACATGATTTCACTCAATTTCGACTGAAGACTCCGTGCTTCACATATATTACCCGAAAAGACAGAAGAGTTCCAAGCCTTTTCCCTACGTCATATCCGCCTTCTGGATACGGTACAATGGCGGCACTCTGTCTCTGCGAGTTCGCGGTTTTAAAATGATTAGTACTCCTTCAAAAAAAAATTTTAAAATGAGAAAATATATCTTTTGGGTTTAATTTGATGAGTTGTAATAATATGTATCAAAGGCAACCAAACCCGAACTTTTCCTTTAAAAAGGTATTAAAGTTTACAGGTAAATTGATATATGCACCAATGGTTGTATTTGTATATTGGAAATTGTTGAAATACTAGTAATACGATTTTATCTTTCAGGGCTACTATATGCATCATGATGTGTTTGGCTCCAAAGGCGATTTCATCACATCACCGGAAATCAGCCAAATGTTTGGTGAGGTAATGTGCACAGAAAATATTGAACATTATAAACCAGGTATTCTGTAATTATTAGGAAATGACAAATTAGGAAACTGTATAAGCCTACATTATGGATCATTGATAGCTTTACTCTTTTTCACGAGTGATATAAGGTACCGGTATTGAAGAATAAGCACTCTTTCACTAATTCGTTATGGTAAGCCAGTACAAAACACCTGGATTGAATGGAAAACCCACACATCCAATCGAATAATTATAAGAGAGACTTGTATGTATTCTCTTATTCAATAATTGTTAAAACATTCATGCAAATTGCTTTCAGTTACTGGGAGTGTGGTGTATTAATGAGTGGATGCAATGTGGCTCACCTCAACATGTTCATGTAGTGGAGTTAGGACCTGGGAGAGGAACACTGGCTGATGATATGCTCAGGGTAGGCATGGTAAGGGTGTGGGAAAATACTGGAGGATTAGCCAATAAGTTATGTTGACGATAAAACAGCAGAGCAGGTATGTTCATGATAGAGTAACTCACCTGACCAGGTATGTTAATGATGATAGAGTGACTCACCTGACCAGGTATGTTAATGATGATAGAGTGACTCACCTGACCAGGTATGTTAATGATGATAGAGTGACTCACCTGACCAGGTATGTTAATGATGATAGAGTGACTCACCTGACCAGGCATGTTGATGACTCACCTGACCAGGTATGTTAATGATGATAGAGTGACTCACCTGACCAGTATGTTAATGATGATAGAGTGACTCACCTGACCAGTCATGTTGATGACTCACCTGACCAGGTATGTTGATGATGATAGAGTGACTCACCTGACCAG
>JAVTVY010026447.1:5000-11301 GCA_036873755.1 Hanleya hanleyi | reverse complement strand
CATCGATGGCGTAATCAAGGGTCTGTAGTTTTAGCCAGGTGTCGTACGTTAAGGCGATATGCCTAGCTGGTCTGTCGTTAAAGGCCGGTGCGTTAAAATGCACTTCTTCGTCTTTGACACTCACAGTTAAATAGGCTGAGAGCTCCCAAATGTTCGTGTGGGCTGCCTGGTAGGCCTGCTGGATAATGTTATTGATCTCCTGCACAGACATAGGAAGTTGCACCTCTTCTTCTTTCACGGGCTCATGCACTTGCTGGGGCACTGGCTGAAGCACTGGCTCAGGTATTTCTAAAGGTGTTAGTCGGGGCCGTTTGGATCGTGCACCGCGTTTGGCAGGTGTACGCTCTGGGGTAGAGTGCGTGGCTAAGATATCATCATCTTGTATAACGTGGGTTTCAAGTAGATCTGCTAATTCTTCATTTCCCGTCTTCTTCAGCGCCTCCACGAAGGCTAGAAATGCATAGGGGGTAGAGCGCAGTAGACCATCGATGAGGGCTCTGTTTTGTCCTGAAGTGGTTTTCTCAGCCATGATTTCTTCGACACGCTGTTTCAGGAGTATGTTTTCCTCCATAAGCAAATCACATAGTTCAGCCACATGCTGCATTTCATCAATGAGGCGAACACGGTACTTTTGAAGCGTAACTAGGTCGGCTGACTGCATGACTGTGGGCTCAGGCTGGTGAGTAACTGCTACGGTGTAATAGTCTGGTGAATTTGCACTGGTAAAATGAAAAAAAGTAAAAGGTTCTCCACAGCTCATACAAGCAGGCTGGCTAGAGGTGAGGCAGGCAGGCAGGCAGGCAGGCTAGCGGTGAGGCAGGCAGGCAGGCTAGAGGTGAGGCAGGCAGGCAGGCTAGAGGTGAGGCAGGCAGGCAGGCAGGCAGGCTGGTCAGGTCAGGTAAGTCAGGCAAGTAGTGCAATGAATACACCCCACCGCTAAAAATCGCCTCCTTTTATACGTTTTTCTACAGTCCGCCATTTTGAACACACAGGCCGCCATTTTGAACACACAGGCCGCCATTTTGTACACACACGCCGCCATTTTGAACACACAGGCCGCCATTTTGAACACACAGGCCGCCATTTTGTACACACACGCCGCCATTTTGAACACACAGGCCGCCATTTTGTACACACACGCCGCCATTTTGAACACACAGGCCGCCATTTTGAACACACAGGCCGCCATTTTGAACACACAGGCCGCCATTTTGTACACACACGCCGCCATTTTGAACACACACGCCGCCATTTTGTACACACACGCCGCCATTTTGAACACACAGGCCGCCATTTTGAACACACAGGCCGCCATTTTGAACACACTCCCACAGCCGCCATTTTGTACACACACGCCGCCATTTTGAACACACTCCCACAGCCGCCATTTTGAACACACAGGCCGCCATTTTGAACACACTCCCACAGCCGCCATTTTGTACACACAGGCCGCCATTTTGAACACACTCCCACAGCCGCCATTTTGTACACACAGGCCGCCATTTTGAACACACTCCCACAGCCGCCATTTTGTACACACACGCCGCCATTTTGAACACACTCCCACAGCCGCCATTTTGTACACACACGCCGCCATTTTGAACACACACGCCGCCATTTTGGACACACACGCCGCCATTTTGAACACACACGCCGCCATTTTGGACACACACTTGACCTCAGTCACCCCTGTGACGTCATAGTTACATCCGGGTGAAATAGACCTCCAAATCCGTTAACGCTACTACTGAGCTGTCGATGAAATATGCAAGGAAAACTATAGCCAAGGGCCATAACCACCCATGTCACAAAATCTTTGAACCGAAAAGTGAATACGAATACCCGAAAGCCAAATGGGAACCGACTCCGCGCCACTCGTCTACACAATAGAACGATTATTCCAATAACACGACATTCCTATATCTCTCGTATCTCTGACACTGACAAGGTCAATAGACCCGCATAGCAACTTATTACACCTTAAGTTGACAGGAATATACATAGCTACATCACCAAACAGGACAACACAGAGCATATAGGAGTCACTGCCCTCGAATATATCGACAAAAAATGGGGAAAAAATCAACTGAAAATATATACAGACGGCTTCAAAAACACAAGTAACAATACGGGTTCTGCGTTCGTTATCACAGAACTTGGCATTCACGAAGGCTTTAAACTACCAGACAATATATCTGTATACACCAGTGAATTAGTGGATAATCAAGGCCCTGGAATGGGTACTTCAAAACCGACCGGTTTCTACCGTTATTATTAGCGATTCCTTAAGCGGACTGATATCAATAGAGAACTCCAAATCCGGCAGCAGATCTGACCTCATACACGAAATAGAAATTTTAAGTACACAAATACGAGAGAATGACATTGACGCCATTTTAGCTTAAAAAATACCCGCGCATGTGAAGGTTAGGGGGAATGAAGCTGCGACAGCCAAAGAAAGCCTCACCAAAACTGTACCTGACGTGCATATAGGATTAGGAACCAAAGAACTGAATTCTATCATTGAAAGCAGAATAGATAGTAAGTGGGAAAAGGAATGGAAGGAAGAAAACCGTGGCCGATGGCTACATACTCTAGATAAGGGGAAAAGACGGAGTTGTGGATTCCAACTGACAGTAAACGTGACGACCGCATCATCACAGGATTAAGACTAGGCAAAACAGGACTAGAATCCCACCTCTCTATGCTAATCAAAACACATCACCACTATGTACCTCATGCCACAGTGAAGTAGAAACGATAGAACATTTCCTACTCAAATGCCCAAAACATGACCCCTATCGCCGAATGCTGGAAAACGAGCTCAAAAATTAAATGTCCCCCTGTCGTTGGCTTCCATATTGAATCCCAAATCTCCTCTAATTAGCCTAACAAGGTATACTCCACCTTAATAGCTTACATCAAATCGACTGACTATTATTCCACCATTTAAAACAAAAATGAAGATATTCATAACCCACACACTTAAAATTTGCCCATTCCCTCGGCAGATCGGCCGAGACACACTGCCCTCGATTGATGTCGGCTGCTTGGGCCGTCCTGCTCCTGTGCAGTTCATCTAGGATACACTTCCCCTGGATGCTGTACGGGAGATGTTGGATTATAACTAGGTTTACTAGGTTTCAGAATAAACTACAGGTTAGAAAAGCTAAGAAATCGTTTTATTTAATATGCGATATGCAACAGCACACTTAAAGTAAAAGCCAAACCATTATTCTACAGGGACGGAAATAAGGGTCAGTGATCAGAAATAACTGATCAAATTTGGACACTGACCAATCAAAAGGTCATAGCGATAACATAGACAAATTCATTGATCAAATTAAAAGCTTCTAATATTGATCACCGATCAAATTGTGTTCCCTTATTTCCAACCCTTATTAACGAATGTTAACCGTCCGGTTTTCTAGCAGGGGCAGAATACTGGAGGTTATACCAAACATTCACAATCGGTTTTCATTATAATAATATTTTTATTTATAATATTTAGTTACTTATCAATTAATTAATTTATTTAATTATTCATGTACTTAATTAATTATTGCTATTGATCATGTGTAACTTAGATCACGATAGTGCCTGTCTGTGGGATAATGATATCCCAAGTATAACATCAAAAAACCAGAAAACACGAAACTGCAAACTCTTCTATTCTTTGTAATACAGGCACAGCACACTGAAGACCACAGATGGGCGAGACCAGACCTGAAACAGAATACGGATGACGACAACAATTATTAGACAGCGCCGTGACTTACAACCCCAGAAAGACGTCCTGAACCAGCAAAATCAACTCCACACAAGACCAGAGGTGCCACTGAACTGACGATTGTTTACTGCAGAATATACGATCCTTTGACTTTCAAGCAATATAGGACACAGCCTGCCATCCTGTACACCGATACACACTCCAAGCACTGTTACAGGCACAGAGTTCTGGAAGAGCCCGCCTATGGCTCTCCCAGTTTTTTCTGGACGGCTTTTGTGTGCGACTACAATGTATAATGAACACCAATTTACCAGTATAACCTAATCAAAAACTTTTACATAGTCAATTATTCTCCTCTATGTATATCTTCCTCCGCTCTCTCATTGTTGTTTATTTGTTTATCTATTTATTTCTTTCTTTATTCTAAAATACAGTGCTTGTACATCATAAATGAACTAAGAAATGTAACGTGAAATTATAAAAAAAACATTGAGTTGATGGGCCGCGGAATCCGTATGAGAAGCAGCCTTTAAACTACAATTTCAATTAAAAAGCCCGGGATGTTTGCATGGTTTTGATCAGAAGGGGGTGGGACTTCTAGATAATTAGCTTACCAAAATACCGGTACTGCGGAAATGAGTTTTGGAAAGGGAAATTTAACAGACAAAAATAACAGTAGCCAAGCCCATGCAAACTGCTATTCTATTCTTACGACAGACAATTAGGGTGGCCAGTTCCTGCGAGTCAATAAACAATACAATACACACTCAGGCAGCTATTAACGACTTACAATGGACAGACGCGTGAAAGGTTAATCTCTATCGTTAATTGGATATCGAACCACCTATAAGGCAACCTATTTAATTTTTCCTGTGCCTCAGAAACTAAATTTTTAATCCTTATACTGAAGCACTTCTAATGAGAATTTTGATTTCATTTTTTCACCAAATGTTAGACGAAATAGTGAATATTTGAATGAAGAAATACAAAAAAAAATGTCAAATTTTGATCCTCTAACGGGATAAGTATCCTTAACATTACATATTGCCATTCACCAAATCATCATTTCACAAAACCTGAATCTTAACAGCCAGACAGTCCTAATCAGCATACTAAATACTGAGATGTTTATTTTTTTCGATGTGAATGTGCGTGAGTATTAATTGATTAAAAAAAAAACAAATCTTGCTGATTTGTTTTCAAACAAACGACCGTTAGATTTGATGTAGTGTTGTTGTTGTAAAGAGATGAACCGTTATTCAATTACCGGTAGTCATTTATTGTTGGTTTCTTTTGTCTGTCGAATCCCCAATGCGCTCCAGTTGAATAATTCTGGTTAATTCAAGTTATTGAGATACAAAGCAATACAAACCTCGCACTTTTTAATCTCCGTCAAAGGTTACACGGCTTGGGAAAGACCCACTGTGCAGAGAATGTCAGGACGTGAATGACGGCAGGGTCGATCGACTGGCATGGTAGAATGGGAGATGCCCCTGTTTGGAGATTGATATAACCATGGAGCCTATAACCTATCAGTTTGAATTTCATGCATATAGTGCATTTTAACACGAAGTAAATTTGTCTATCAAGGGAAGGTACCTGGCACTCTGACATAATTTGCAGAACAGTACATCCGGTTATGAACTCCTCACGAACTCCCAATGGCGGACTAAATGTTGTTGTTGAAAGCTTCTCAAGGTGCACCCCAGCTCCACGGTTTCGCACAAAGTGACCCGACCCTGATTTTATAATAGGGAAGATCGCCCGTTTTTGACAGCAAGATAATTCTTCTTCCCTTTTTAATAACTGATATTTAAAGTACCATCCTGTTGGAGTTTACCATTCTTCCTAACGGGTATATGAGAATTGCTGGCTGATCGTGGCTTGATGAGCCACCAGGCCTATCGAGTTAACCGTTCCCGGAAGTGAATATTTGGTAGACCAAAATCCGCACTTTTTGGGGGCGCCAGAATAATGACACCTTTATTGCGATAAACTTTTACGATAAAAATAGCAGTTCGATGTCCCGTTTTTTTTCTGCGCTATTTTAAAATGCCTGTCTAATGGGGAACACTTCATGATATATATCAAGAAAATCATTTCATAAGTTTTCTCTAGGCGGTGGGCCGAATTTCACACCTTTTCGTACATTTAATGGAGTTTTCGTGAAGAAGGGTTGAGGATGATTGCATGTCTTTCCATTTCAATTTCCGTAGCTCACTTGTCACCTGAAATAATGGCACGAGTATACCTATTCAGAAAATATACACCGTACAAGTTTGCACTTGGCGGTTGTTGAAGATTTTGCAACTATTTACGACCGAAGAGCGAAACTCATGCCTCTTTTCAGCCGCACAAATTTTGATGTGCAACGCACCATCAAGTGTCGGTGTGATGGCCAAGAATGTCCTGGTGATTAGTGTCCCTTTTCATATCCTTTTCTATTGCAACCAAGGACGGACAGTTATCCCTAATATGGAGAAAAGTGTCCTAGCTGGGTAAGAAGATAGGAGGCGGACACTCCTTGCCACCGAACATTCTTTGCCTCCACACCGGCAGTGTTTGTTTCTG
>JAVTVY010026446.1:0-109022 GCA_036873755.1 Hanleya hanleyi | reverse complement strand
CAGGGCAATGAGTGGTCAATACGACCGAACATGGAAAAACCCTGATGTAAGATGAGGACCCGGATGTAAGATGAGGACCCGGATGTAAAACTACAATACCCAGGGAAGTGACCTTTGACCCTGCGCTACTCGGAAGTGACGTTATCGTACGCAGGCACACACACACACATACGCGGTGCACCCTGTACCCTATAGCCCGTAGTGCATAGGGTACACTAAGGTGTGGGTGCACCAGGTATGTGTGTGTGTGTGCCTGCGTACGATAACGTCACTTCCGAGTAGCGCAGGGTCAAAGGTCACTTCCTGGGTATTGTAGTTTTACATCCGGGTCCTCATCTTACATCAGGGTTTTTCCATGTTCGGTCGTATTGACCACTCATTGCCCTGGTGACAAAAACTGGAACTAGTGGGAGATAACTCCGATGATGACGAATGAAACGACGCCCCTGTTGGCAAATAGAGTCATTTCACTTTAGCCGAATGCTTTTACCTAGAATACAGACAAGGTTCCGAAATATCTACGTCCGTAATTTAAGGTTATGGAGAAAACTACGAAAGCACCCGATTCATCAGAAAGTAATGGCGACTAAGAAACGGATGCGTGAGGAAGACGATTTATCAAACGATGAAGCCGAAGAATCTGCCGCTGAAATGCGTAAATTTTTAATAAACAGACTTTTACCGCGCGAGTACACAAGGCAACCGATCAAACATGTTGATTAGTTGATTCCGCCACCAGGGCGTATCCTTGCGTTCGTTATCGATATACCCTCAGCTCTTTCACAGAGTTATGGAAATGGAATGAACTTAGTGTTTGGGTACTAGGATTGCTCAGTTTGCATTTTCGTTTTGAAACTGTCATTACTAAATTAATTTGTATTAATAAATATATACTTTGCACTTTAACAACCGATGTTGCGTTCTTCTTTCTTTCAGCCACCGTCCAGAGTCGTTTCGATATGACTTTATATGGGCGATAGTCGGTTACAACGAGTATCCAGTGATAATAAATATACCATTCATAGATTGGTGTAGCAGCTCTTTATTGTTTTCCACAAAAGTTCATGAAAAGTTCTTAAAATCCACACAAGTCCAAGAATAGTCCCTAAAAGTTCATGAAGAGTTCTTAAAATCCACACAAATCCAAGAATAGTCCAAGACTAGTCCAAGAATAGTCCCTAAAAGTTCATGAAAAGTTCTTAAAAGTCCAGAAAAGTCCAAGAAAAGTCCCTCACTCACTCACTCACTCACTCACTGTCCCCAAAAGTTCATGAAAAGTTCTTAAAATCCACACAAATCCAAGAATAGTCCGAGACTAGTTCAAGCTTAGTCCAAGAAAAGTCACTCACTCACTCACTCACTCACTCACTGTCCCCAAAAGTTCATGAAAAGTTCTTAAAATCCACACAAATCCAAGAATAGTCCAAGACTAGTCCAAGCCTAGTCCAAGAAAAGTCACTCTCACTCACTCACTCACTCACTCACTCACTCACTCACTGTCCCCAAAAGTTCATGAAAAGTTCTTAAAATCCACACAAATCCAAGAATAGTCCAAGACTAGTCCAAGACTAGTCCAAGAAAAATCCCTCACTCACTCACTCACTCACTCACTGTCCCCAAAAGTTCATGAAAAGTTCTTAAAAGTTTCAAAAGTTCATGAAAAGTTCTTAAAAGTCCAGGAAAGTCCAAGAAAAGTTCCTCACTCACTCACTCACTGTCCCCAAAAGTTCATGAAAAGTTCCTAAAAATCCACCCAAGTCCAAGAATAGTCCAAGAGTCCAAGAATAGTCCAAGAATAGTCCCCCCAAAGTTCATGAAAAGTTCCTAAAAATCCACGCAAGTCCAAGAATAATCCCCCCGAAGTTCATGAAAAGTTCCTAAAAATCTGCGCAAGTCCAAGAATAGTCCCCCAAAGATATGTGTAGTAGCTGTTTATTGTTATCACCGGTTTTGATTATTTGGAAAGTTTCATTCGCCAATAACCACAAAACTCACAACTACAACAGCTCGGACACATAAAAACCCCGAATGACACCTGTCGGGCAAAACACGCGCAATCTCGGCATAAACTAACGCGACATTTTCCGCAAACTTCGACGCTTAATGGCTGATTACAGCTTTTGCAAACTCGGGGCGCGAATAAACGGGATAATTCGTCTACACATTTACGTGTTTTAATCTCCGGAAGTGAAGGGGAATTATTTAGGAGGATGGTCGTCGGGCTTCTTATACCCACATTCCAATCATCGTCATTATAAACGGGCCGTGTTTCAACGACCCCATCTATGGCGAATACAGTCTCCAAACTAGGCCAACCGGAACTACCTAAAATGTCCGCATTTTCTCGTACGAATCCGGCCCACGTAGAGTTGTTAGCCTATAAAAAATATAGAGTTGAAATATTAAAAGTGAGTAGCCCTTGTATTCAAATCAGTTATAATCGAACATTTACAACGCCGTTCGCTATGTACATCGTTATATCGACAAAGTCGGTATTATCTGCGAGTAGATCGCAATAAAATTACAATACTTACGGACGATTCTCTAGGTTCGATGATATTTTTCAGTAAATTCGCCATTCCGAAGTAAGCTATAAGTTGAATTCTATTAGAGATATATATATTTCGACAAACTATTCTCAAATAATGATTTGTTTCACGGTATACCCTTTCAACTCCCGCTATACGTTGATTGTATAATTGCCCTAATTAAAGCGATATCGGTCTGTAAATATAGATATTCGAACCCCCAATATTATCATATGCTAATTGCAATCGAGTTCTGCGAGTTATAAGTGGTTTCTGTTATTCGATCACACCTGTTACCACAACACACACCCCTTCGCATTGACAGGTATTAAAATCAATACAATTATGTATCATGACCGCCTTCTAGCCGTATAGCGAGGTTATAACCGATATACCCCGTAATTAGTAGTCGAGTGTTTGGTAATGCTAATTGCAATTTGTAAAAATTAATAGTCTACAATATATATGAACGCTTAACGTACAGATTCGGAGAATTTATTGCTATGAACCCGTATAAAAATATATATCGAAATATCACCTTTTTGTAAAAGCGGAATGAAACCTAAAATATAGACTATTTAAACGATTAACGTATGAATTCGGAATATTTATTTATAATACCATATGTAGATCTTTAATATATATATCCAGGTAAAATTATAACGCATATAATTTATTAATATCCAGACGCAATAATTTATACAAATAAAAAATCGTTAATGACGTATGACAGCGCTCGGCGGGTGATGGTGGATCGCGGTGGCTATGTGTATTTTTGGGTGGCTGGGGCCTGTAATACTGCTCCCCTACTACTTGCTACACTGTACCCTTGGGCGAAACTCTACTAGAAAATCTAATCCAAGATGGCCGCCATGATGACGATACAGTGACGTCATTTTAAGATGGCATTATTTGGACGATTTTTTGGTCAGATTTTTCATTTTTTTATTATTTATGTGTATTCTTCGCAAAATCGCATGATAAATTTCAGAAATAATGTTTTCATAGGCGTAATAAATCGTTATTTTACGTACTTTTACGGTTAGTGTGGTAAAGTTGATATTTTAGGGCAAGGGCGAAGCCCGTGCCCTAAAATTTATAAACTTTTCCACACTAACCGTGCGTAAAATAACGATTTAGCACGCCTATGAAAATATTATTTCTATTCTATTGCACTACTCAAATTGACTTTCAACAAAGATTACCATGAAAGATTGAGAAAATATGGTAAACGTTCACAACCTTTCTTCCTTTTGTTGAAATGTGCCTTCCGCCTCAGCCGACAGCGTGCCAATATCAATGGACGAGTTTATGTGGTCTCTCAGAAGGGGGCGCAGTCTTTCTGCTACCTGAGACTGTGTGAAGAATACATGCATACAAGCCCATTTGTGTGTCATTCTTGGTCAATTTCACGATGGAACCAACTGTTGAATTTGAGACAGAAATTTACGTCTTTGTTAATAATATAATACGAATTTAATACCTTTAAATATCCGTATTCCCCATTTTTGCCTGTCGGTCTCTGGTTCCTTTCGTTTGTTAGCCAGATCTCTTAATTTCACATCGTCAGCGGAGGAAAATCTACCTTTGTTCAGCTGATCACACTCGTGTTGTGTCTCATTTAAAACAGCAAGAATAGATTCATCATCTGAGTCTCTCATGAACTCTTCGATCTCCGCTTCTCTAGATAATTCGTATCTGAAAGCACGTCTTGTTCCTCCTGTTGATCTGTTTCTTATTGTGTAACACTCGTATGTCCCAATTGGTTTGTAAATATCTGCGATTATATATTTTTTGCCTTTAAGATAGACTAAAGTTCCTACTTGCAGGGTATCCCTTGTATTTGTTTATTGGATTATATAGGCGGACGAGAATTTGTCCTGCCATTTATCACCCGCCCTGTGAAATGGATTCCCCCGAGTGAACACCTGTGCGTGTCAAGATCACGGGTGTAGATTTCTTACGTCACAAAGTTTTTAACCGTGCTAAATCGTCTAATAATTGCACGATTATCAGTGTGTAATCGGTGTAAGTCTTATAGAATAGAAAATAATAATCAGATGTGAAATAAAATCGCTTTTGCTCACTTTTCCTCGCAGAAAAGCAGAATGACGAAAACATCACTTTTCTGGTACCGCAGATGGTCGCCATTTTGAATTTATCCATGATCCCCCGCTCAGAGTGTTATGCAAATAGGCTGGAAATAACCCCAATATGATAAACTACAAAGTCACGGAGTGTCAGCTCTCAAATCTTTGTAGTTCTGGAGATCCGGTAGGAAGTTTGATATTTTGGCATTATGGCGCCCAGATCGTCGCTATATACCTGAAATATTGCTGTGGCCCCCAGGCCTGGTAAGGTTAAAAAATGTTCTGCTACACTGTCTGAAGGACGGTCACAGTAATAATGGTACGTACGCGATTGACCATACTTCCTGTGGTCAAATTGGAGCGATATGCTCAAGGCGAGGAAAATTGGCGTCTGGCGACTAAAAAGCAACCATATGACTCTACCGGAAAATATTCGTCGACACCTAACATTTAGCCCCGAGAATACACCTAACATTTAGCCCCGAGAATACTAACATTTAGCCCCGAGAATACGGTAGATTCTCGGACGTAGCCTTAGTATCTCAGCCGCGCTTTTATTGCAGTGGTTCATGTGGAGACTATGAAGTATCAACACGGTCCCTAGCACCGGCTTAAGCGGAATTAGATACGCTAGCTCGGAAGCTGTGATGACAGATCAGCTCAAACAACTCATCTGATGTCAATGGATGAACATCATGGACATCCGATGGAGTAAACGCCTTAACATGAGGTAGTCTGGTAAATGCAAGAAACCTAGGACACCGTTATGTTATAATCTCTTGCATGATCGATGAAGATAAACTGATCATAACTGCCTGGTCATCCCTTGCATCATCGATCTCGTCTGTGACAAAATATTTGACCTGTATCTCCTTAACCCCCGCTCTGCCACACCCCTTCATACCACTATACAATTAGGTGGTGAGGCAATTGAATTGGGTATGAAGCTGTACCTTTTTTCTAAGACTGTAGTTTACATTTGAACAATTATCTTACAAAATAATTGGCAACGACAGACAGGCTAAGAAAGTGTATTTACGACAATTATCCAGACCGTATTTTCTTATCTCAGACACTGGCAGCATTCCATTGCTAATGTAGCATATATCAAAGAGAGATTTGAGTATCGGCAGCTGGCAACGAAAACAAACTGTAACACGATATGTCTGATAAAAAGTATGTATTCAAAGCAGAGCTATTGGGACACCTAAAATACGCCCTCAAGTTGAACATCTAAATGAAATTTGAAACGGAATGTCGAGCTTTGAAATCACTGTGAATTGTATTTCAGTTTAATTCTTAATTGGACATCATTCTTGTCAGTCTAAAGTCTGAAGCATTTGCCAATACAAGGAGATTATATACAGCGTAGCGATTTTCTCTGACACGTTTGTCCTAACTTTAGAAAATAATAAATGGAAACCAAGTATCAAAATATCTGATGATCGATGGGTTGTTGTTCATGGTGTTACTATTTTACCTGTGTCATTGTCATATTTCATGCACTTTACATTTTGTTGCATTGTCATTGGAAGAACGCGACAATACAATTCATTTGAGTGGCATGTATTATGAAGGGCATCGCTATATACACAACACCGGCAAAACTAATTAATACATGTACTTGTAAGGCTAGAAACGGTGTGCGGTGAGTTATCTTTG
Source organism: Hanleya hanleyi (assembly GCA_036873755.1). Classification (NCBI taxonomy): domain Eukaryota; kingdom Metazoa; phylum Mollusca; class Polyplacophora; order Lepidopleurida; family Hanleyidae; genus Hanleya; species Hanleya hanleyi. The sequence continues at coordinate 102,742 of JAVTVY010026446.1, read as the reverse complement.
GTCAGGTTTTTTCAGAACATATTCACTATTGACTTGAAGGAGAATGTTTTTCGAAATATTAAATAAAACAATTGTATTTGAGAATGATTGTTTCCTCGCGGAAGCGGGATTGGCATTGTATGTCCGACCCAACTAGAGTGAGCTGAACTGAATATTTCAAGAAGACAATTCATCTTGTAAAATCAGACACTGCCAGGTGTTTAACCGCTTTCGGTGAATTCTGAGTTACGTCCCTTTATTGACGACGATGATATCGTCCATTGTTGTCCGGGATGTATTTCCGTTATTATTTGCAGAAGAAGTTCAAAATTCTTGTAGTCAGTGCGTATTATTATATAAGTGTGTACTATCATGATTCTTACACATTTCAGTCACTTTCCCCGTAGATACGACCTTTTATTTTCTTGTCCAGCCCTTAGCTCGTTACTAGTTGGGCAACTTTGAAACTTGCCTAAAAGAAACGTTATGCTACAGATAACGCTAACTACACATCATATATAGTTTTATATCTCTATAAACATGAAGCGGGCATTCTCTCTCATCGGATTTACGACAAAAGAACTGATTACAATTTCGACATAATAAACTATCTCTTTTTGGACAGTAATATTCCAGTTGGACCTGCATATGGTGCATACATATCTCACCTAGTAGCATTTGCTAGATCCTGTGTTAAATATGACTATTTTTTGCAACGTCACAAAACATTATTTGCAGAAACTTATAAAATAGGGCTATGCCAACAAACGCCTCAACTCAAAGTTTCTCAAATTTGGCGATACATATCGCATGCTGATAGCAAAATACGAGCGTTACGTGCAAGATCTATGGCGTTACGTTTCGTAACTTGTGTCTAATTCCGCTTAACCCAGGGATAGGGGCCAGACTTGTATCCCTGCAAAACTACTAAACTACCCGATGCATATGACATCTACTGAGTGACAAATTTGTGTGAAAATGCGAGAAACTGGTGAACTATTTCTTCACAATCAATGCGAAACGAAACGATCTCCTTTGTTCAATCCTTCACCTGAAGTTGAGTAATAAACGCCAAAACCGTCAAATTGATATGTTATAATGAATAGATTCTTGGCTAACTTCCTGCATTGTTGTTGTATTTAATAAGGTTCATTCATAAACTGATTTCAAAAATTAGTTCTCTAATCTCTTCAAATAATTAACACAATCGCTGTTAGTTTTGTTAAAATCCTACTGATAAGACCACGATTTATCGTCGTGAGTATATGAGGTGATGAAATTGCCTACATTGGTAGCATGCCTGTTTTGAAATTATGAATTGGATGCTGACTGTTGATAAAGTTAACAGTGAACGGAAAATTTTCCTCGGAGCGATGATTTAAGAGGGATCCGCGCTGTCAAAATAGTGGAATGATTCCCACTTACGTGAGATTCGTGATCTCACTATTGCCAAAGCATGACTTTATTGAGATTGCAATATCTGTTATAATACATTGCTGTTCAGCCTGTATCTCCGTTATTACGGGTTAGTTATTAAGAAGTTCAAAATTTTCTTTGTTTAGTATTTTGTAGGTGTTCACCGTGATGTTTATTTTTACCCATTGCGGTGATTTTTCTCAGAGTTATGACCCTTCATCCTCAACGTGAATATATGATTGTCGTTCTCATATCTCAGGTGCTATATGATGATTATTTCCCTTGAGTTATGTCCCTTTATCATCAACACCAATATATGATTGTCCGACCCATATCTCGTTTACTATTACCTTGAAACCTACATGGAAGATGTTTGATGTATTGTAGATGTGCACTATCAGGCGTTTCACTCCTAATTGGTGAGCTTCCACAGAGTTAGGTCCCTTTATTGAATACTTTAATATATGCTATATACAGTCAGTAAAATGGTGTTGGTCCAACATTATTGTTTTGTTTTGAAGGCGGATCAACACCATAATGTGGTGTTGAGAAATGACGTTGGCCAATGTGGACACCAAAAATGGTTGAGTCCAGTTCAACACCAAATAAATGTATTCGGCAACAATTAATGGTGTTGGTCAACACCAATAAACGGTGTTGGTCAACACCAATAAACGGTGATGGGGACACATGGTGTTGATCTAGATTCAGCACCATTTATTGGTGTTGAATGCAATACCAGTTTTTAATCAACACTATTTTCCTGGCTGTGTACTGTACATTTTGTCCGGGCTGTATCACCCTGAATAACTGCCGAAAATGTTGAACAATTTCGTCGTAATTGATGGAAGATACTCACATTCAAACTTTATAAAAAAATGTTCATTTTTTACCCATTTCAGTGAGTTTACGAGTTATAGCCATTTATCATCGATATTAGTATATGCTATACTACATTGCTGTTCGGACTGTATTTCCCCTAATAACTGCTGAAGTTAGAAAATTCTTAATTAGATACTTAGTATCATGTAGGTTTACCCTGTCAAATTAATGAACTGTTCCGACGATTTCTCCACAGCTTGGCCTTTGGCCGTCAACATCAAAAAATGCTATATAGGACATTCTTGTTCGGACTGTGCTATATGCGTGGTGTGGTGTGGTCATGTCATCCAAGTTGCCACATGAACAGGTACAATAAAAGCGTACCTGAGATACAAAACATATCAGGAATCGTTAGATTCTTGTTATGTGATTTAGAATAGGTTAAACAGAAGACTATACTGTGAAGTCATGTGGCTCTGTCAGTATGTCGGCACCTCTTCCCACTTCCCTTATGTGCGTTGTAATGTAACTACCGATTATTTGGTGAAGAAGTTTGATACATACCCGGTGAATGATAACTATATTATGCAGATGTAGTGGTATATATCCAATCGATCTCTGATTGCTTCTGTGTTGCGTTATTCAAGAATTGGCCAAATTTACTGTGTAGCATAGTTTGCCTGCATGCTCATTATAAATCTCGTCTGTATGTCATGAAATCAGTATGTATGTTCGAACAAGATTCAGTGGCCTCTGCATTAAAATATTTTTCAGCTAACAAAAAAGAGGGACATACGGATAATGATGCAAGGGGTCCATGGCCAATAATTGGATCTCCATCATCGTCATCTCATGCATTTATATTTCCTCTTTAAATTATTCATTACTATCCCTATCCGTTAATTTTCAAACTAGCCTGGACAATACCTGGATAATCTGGATACTTGTAGCTTCTCTAAAGAAGACAACACATAGGCGAAAAACATGGACAAAAATGTCATTACCAAACCTGTCTTGCGATGTATTATGAGGGGTACAGGATGTGCGGCTACCTACGAAAAACCGCAAATAATGCCCAAAATTATGTTCTGTTCCAGTAAGAAACACATATCTCTTCCTCACACATGTGTTCATCGTAATGTAGAGCTATGTAACGGATAGATGAATGACCTCTGGTTCAAACAAATTGGTGTAGGAAGTTCAGATATCTCCTAAGTTTCAATTCATCAAAGCCTGTCAGCATTAAAGTAAAAAGCAGCCGTTGTACGTCTTCTAGCTATAGATTTCCAATTCTGCAACACACCTGCTAAGCCCTCTCCTTGAATGAATCGTATAAAATTTGAAGAAGTATCAGAGGATGTTGGTTTTGGACTGGGTACAAAGCGGAGGAAAATGATACTGCATTTAAAATACCATCATTACGGGATCACCAAGTGCGAAAAACAACAAACTGTCTGGGTGTATCAGACGGCAGAGAAACTTATCCAGTCGAGCATATAGTTATACTATACCACCAGCTTCATATTAAAGTAAGTCCTCATATTTCAGCAATTCTGTTCAGAGAAATTGAATGTCTGTTGAACTGGCGTCAATCTGGGCTCCGGGGAAGATCATTGTTAAGTCCACGTTGATCAGCTGTTTTGTTATCTGCTCAGATAGTGGGGGTGTTGGGCAGCCTCAAGAAGTAGTTTAGTCCTGCGTGTCGGGGATAAGAACAGCGACATAAGTTTGCGGCCTTTAGACATATCGCGGATCTTCCGTGGTGCCCAGGTAGGAAATGGCATATTGGCGTATGCGGAGCGTGGTATTGAGTGACTATATATTATTCAATCAATATCTTCAATACATGCCGCTGGATCCGAAATCCCGTGTCCATTCAGAACCGTCACAGAAACTCGTATTATTGGACGAATTTTCTTTCAATTTTCTCCAGAGGCCAATGAAAATAGAGACCACACGACCACACAGAGACCTCGCGCTTTCAACGTGACTTGACATGTTAGTAAATGGAACAAAGGCCGAACACAATTGGAAATCCTGTAAATTCACGTCACTTCGTCTTACATGACCAATATGCCAATTCCTCAGCCTTGTCCTACTACTTATAATGTGTGAGTAAGCCAGCGAGCGAATAGGATTTTACGCCCCTTCTTGTATTTTTCATTCATACCACGACGACAACGACGATGCGGTCCCAATGCGGACTTTGCAAAATGCTGCCTCACTGAAGCATCAGTCCATAAACATATGCGATACTCCACCAAGTCGCATTACCATAACAACGGGCCAATCAGTCATTGCTGTATCCTCTAAATGCTAAACAACAAACGCGGAAGAGTTTCACCAAATAGATTTGGTGATTCATAAGAACCAAAATTCGAGTCATCCATTTCCAGTTAAGAATTTCAGTTCAGTATGAAGGTTTAATCAATCTGTTGTGTCTCATTATATGTAGCAATGATTAATTAAACTTGATACAAGATTATGTAAGGTAATCTGGCACAACTGCATCCGATACCTCTGCTACTAAGAATAACCTTTATTGCATTCACTAAATGTAGACCATCCCACCGCTGCCACCAAATGCAACGCATTGTATCTCACTGGGTGCAAGAATTTTCTGCGGAGGCTATAATGAGAGTAGGGTAGAACATCAGATCAGAGTTTGGTGTAAAATAATTTGGAAACCCTGGAGACTTCCTTGTTGCATACAGAGAAATACATACAAACAAACGTATATACGAAAGAAGAAAATTTCCATCATTAGATGAAATATTCACGAGGTTACATGATGAATAAAAGCCACCCCAATTCTTTGCTGGTTAAATATCGGTTGATAAATAGTGCGACATATCTTTTTAACTTTGAAATGTTGAACGCTTCAGACTCTCGATAACCTTTCTAAACATAATCCATCTTTTGTTAAACTTGTCAACTGGAATATGTCGGATATATATTTCTCCAGTTAATAATGACTCTGAAATTTATTTAAAAGAGCATTCAAATTCAAACTCGATGATCTAAATTTGTTACTATAAATATATTGCTTTGTTATCAAAGCCAATGTATTCAGACATTGTTGCTCACCATCCCACCCGCATACAGTTTTTTCTGAAGTAATTTTATATTTCAGTTCAAAACTGTTAAACCATTTTTTTATAATCCTGTGTAATAACATCGCTCCTTTTTCATTGGTGCTCTGTAAACCATCTATCCGGTCTGAGACAGTAATATACTAGACATGCAAAACACATACAGACTAAAATATAACTGGGGGATTGTAATTCAAGTTAAATATAACATGAACATTTTATTCATCTACGGACAACGTATAATAGAATATGTTCTGTATAGTAAATTTACCGGAGAGTTCTGATATACACAGCGATAGAATCAGTTCAGACTTGCCAAATCCGGCACAAAAGGGCATGTTATACATTATAAGAGGTCTTAAAATCAGGCCCCTATCAGGCTGGATTCGTGCGGTCAATGTTCAATAAGTATTTTCGCCTGTGGGATGATATGACGTCTTGTTATGACGCTGGGATATTCTTCCACCTCCTTATTATGTTGTGTTTAATTTAATTGATAAGATTTGCCTCACAGTACCAACAATATTAAAGGTCCTCCTAACGGGTTCAACTAACGCTCTTCAAATTAATGCGCCCTGTGGAAGGTCTAACACGCTTCGAAACGCTTTCGAAAAATCCTAACGTACGTTTAATGGACTGTTAACGTTCTCTTTATTTTGTGTAACACGCTCGGACAATGGCACTATTACACTAGCGCGCTTTGTTCGATCTAACGCACTCGCTGAACGAGCCTATTCTGTAAGGTAAAAAATGGTGGAATTAATTACTTTGTCGTCTTCGTTTCAATGAAGATGACAAGCGAATACATTCGATTACATCGAAACTGAAATAAATGCAGTCGAACTAGTTACTGGTAGTATCCGGAATATGAAGATATACCTCATAATGTCGTGTTTTTTCATATTCGTTCTGTGAGCACGTTACTTTAGACAAAGGGCACGTCAGTGTAATCTTTCACGGCAATTATCCGATAACATTAGGTTGAACACAGAGCACGTTAATAAGCTGACCTCCCCTAACCCTCTGGCTTGCCAAAGTGAAAGGAAAGAATGTCCCAAGACACACTGTCTATCATGTCGTACCTGGGCTGCAAATAAGGAAAAAACTATCGTGGCTAGGCTAAGCGCCTCCACTCAAAGTTTCGCAAATGTGGCGATACATATCGCATGCTGATAGCAAAATACGAGCGTAGCGTGCAAGATCTATGGCGTTACGTTTCGTAACTTGTGTCTTGTTCCGCTTAACCTGGAACTAGGGGCCGTATGAACCCATGTACTTCAAACTCCTCATGGTGGTCATATGAACAGTCGCAATCAAAGCGTGATTGAGATACATCACTCTCTAGATGACGACTTTACTACAAATATTATGGATTAAGAAATACTGATCAGCGATACGGATTTGATATTTCTGGAACATCATGATGTCTTGCCGATGTTTGTTGACAAAATCGAGCTGCGCATGGTCAGGGAGCAGCGATTGCAATGTGGATCGTATGGTGAGGCCGCCATTTCATGAACGAGCTCTGCCACTATCGATGAAGGTAATGTTGGCGTAAATGAATAATACTTATCCTGCATTATCGTATAGCTTTTAAACGATGTTAAATATTAGTCCATGCTTGGAATGATACCTATTATGAAATTATCTCTCGGAAAGTCATTAACTCGCTGTGTTGTACTGTTCACATTGTATTTTCGCTTCCAAAAGATACGCAACCCCCACATCCGTACATCGTCTTGAATTTCTTTATTCCCATTGGACTTACGTTTGTATGTGTGTGTGGCTTTTATGTCTGCTTTTATGTGTTTGTGTGTTTTCATTTTTCAGATGTCCTTAGAGTATACCTCCTTATGTGACCACATTGACCAGGGCGTTGAAAATATCCTTTTATTTACTGCTCTCCAACAGTGTATACCGGTACTCAACCTGTCACGTCCCGACAGATTGCATTGTAGATCTGTAAGCTTTCAATTTAGCGGAGAGAGATAGTCCTATAGCTCACAGAAAGAAAAGAAGAACAAATTATGATGAAATTCAAATTTTTTGACTGTGAGAATTATGTTCTCTCTACTCTTTCTAAAAATGGATAATTGGAAGAGTGCAGAAGTACTAATATTCTTCAAATCAGACATTTCTACTATCGTACCAGACGTTTGACGACAATTGAACTTAAAATTCAGGACGAGTTCTTGGAGTTCGGGTAGGTTGCTCTTAACTCATGGCCGTAGACAAGGGGGGCATGGGGGGACTATATTTGCAAGACAAAAAATAGACGTATTTGTGAAATACATATTCCCCAGTGCGTGTTTGTCAGAGGGGAAAGTGGTCAAGCAGAGGAACCGAGGCATGTTTGTGCATATAAATTTCCTCCAAAATGTACAAAACAAAAACACAATCTGGATGTGTCGCTGAGCTAATTAGTTTGCACAAGGTATTTTTTTGTGTTGACCAAGTTTGAGGTTTAATAAACCTGGAAAGAAAATACCCAGATACAAAACAAGAAAAGAGGAAAAAAAGCTGGTTACAACGTGCGCGTTTTAATGTTGAGTTTTATTCACTGGAAAAGGCCAAGAACGCATCTCCAGCCATCTGGGATCCTGGAGCTTCCGGGGCCCTGGACCCTCGCCTTATTGTGCTGTCATAGTATAGCCCCCCCCCCCACTCCCCACCCCCCACAAATCTGAAAACTTGTCTTCGGTCTTGTAACTGCAGGGATTCTCTCCTCAATTTCAAGAAAAATTCAAATCTCGGTGATTTTTAAAATAATTCAGGGATTTTGTTCCAGGTTTTGTTCAGGCCATTTGACGACAACTGTTTTTCAAGGAGGAAAATAAGCAGAAATCTTTTAGTTTTTCTTGAAATTGAGAAAACTCTCTGCAGTTAAGAGCAACCTACCCGAACTCCAAGTACTCGTTCTGAATTTTAAGTTCAATCGTCTAGTACGATCGTGGAAATGCCGGATGATTTGAAGAGCGCAGAAGTATATATACTAATATTCCTCAGTCAATTCTCAGAAAGAGTAGAAAGAACAACATTCTCACAGTAAATAACTTCAATTCCGTCATAATTTGTTTTTTCTTCTTTTTGAGAGCTATATGACTATCTCTCTCCGCTAAATTGAAAGCTACACTACACTACAATCTGTCGGGACGTGACAGGTTGAGTACCGGTATACAGTGTTGGACAGCAGTAAATAAAAGGATATTTTCAACGCCCTGGTCAATGTGGTCACATAACGAGGTATACTGTAATGACATATGAAAAATGAAAACACAAACACATAAAAGCACACATAAAAGCCACACACACAAACACGCGACAATCCAATGGCAATGGGAATAGAGAAATTCAAGACGATGTACGGATGTGGGGGTTGCGTATCTTTTGGAAGCGAGGATAAAATGTGTACAGTAATTCAACACAGCGAGTTGCAGACTTTCCGAGAGATAATTTCATAACAGGTATCATTCCAAGCATGGACTAACATTTAACACCATGTAAAAGCTATACGATAATGCGGGATAATCATTATTCATTTACGCCGACATTTTCTTCATCGATAGTGGCAGAGATCATTCATGAAATGGCGGCCTCGCCATACGATCCACATCGCAATAGCTGCTCCCTAAGCATGCACAGCTCAATTTTGTCCTAAAATACCAGAAGGCGACGAGAAGAGCGACGTCGTGGGCGACGTCGTGTTTAAAAAGGGCGACGTCGCGTCGCGTTTTATCTCTTACCATTATAAGAACGCAACGGGAAGGGCGACGGGAAGGGTGACGTCGCCCTTCTCGTCGCCTGCGACGCGCGACGTAAAAATGGCCGAAACAGAACACCATAGATGACCAGGTAAATAGATGCGGCCAATATCTAATTAGAAAGTATTCGCCATTTCATATAACCAATATCCACAGCTTGTCATTTATCCCCGCCCCGCCCAAACCTGGTTAAATAAGATTGAACCTGGTTGAATGGAATTGAAGGGAGTAACGATGCTTATTGATGACAGTGGACATATGAAAATTGAAGGACAAATACCATCGTGTGCATTGTTCGCCCTAACATACTCGCAGAACGAGTATGACCAGGCAAACCATTGATACATATCAATGATACGGAGATAATGTTGGAAGACAGTCGTTTGTATCTGATGACGAGGTAAATAAATCCCACCCATACCTAATTAGAAGGTTTCGCCATTTTCTTGTAATCAGTGTCCAAAATCTTGCCAAACTTTATCCATGTTTCTTGTCAAAATCATCGGAACTCAATTCAAGGAGTGCCAGCTCTCTGTCGTTGGGATAATTTGTAGGTGGCATAATGTCCCTCCCAGGCCTGGTAGGGTTAATACATGTAAATGCCTAGGGTTAATACATGTAAATGCCTAGGGTTAATACATGTAAATGCCTAGGGTTAATACATGTAAATGCCTATCAAAGAAATTAATACATGTAAACTATTCGTAGTGAAGAAGCTTCTGTCCGTGGTTTGTCAGAAAGGTGAAGGTATAAAGAGTCACAAACAGCATGAGTGCGACGGATTAATCTTTCCCGGGCTGGGAGTAATACTATAGGTCGCTCAGATGTCACCAGAAAAATAGCAAACGCTTCTACGTCATGATAATAAAATACGATATATCGTTTATCTTTGTGGTAAACGAGGGCAATATCTAAATACCGAACATGCCGTATACACGCGTTTAACATCAATACCATTATAATTCCCAATCTCGTTCTGTAAGCCAAGTTTATCCCGATCCCATGTCTCTCATGATTTCCACTCCCGCAAAGGTTATCTCTGTATGACAGGAATGCTATTAATTGCCCACCTGTGTGTTCTGTATAGCAGAAAAGCTCCAACTACTCAGATTCCGCGAGCTTTGACTGGGCTGGTTTGGAAATTGACAAGGCGTGAGGTCATTAATGAATAAAAAAGGAGCCAAAAATGCATGAGATGGTGATGGTGCGAGTGTAATTAGCACTCCTGAAAATTCCATTTTTGGGGACGCTGTTCCAAACCAAATTTAACCCTCTACCAATTGGGCCGGAAGTAGGAAGCATCAGGTCCGACATTCAATATTATGCCGTCGTCTATGAATGAATGAATGAATGAATCTATATGTACAATATAAGAGTATGTACATGTATATATATGCAGGGATTATTGTTGAACAACTGAGATTGGCGGGAATAAAACCCCAGAGGGAACAACTGAGATTGGCGGGAATAAAACCCCAGAGGGCTTATTATATCCCAAATACTATATACGTATAGAATATCATATTGGCAGGAAGTAAATATACAAAAATTAAATAATATAATGGTGAATAGACTGAGTCACATTGCTGAGCTCTGATTATAATATAATTAAAAAACGGTGTTTGAGCTCGGTGGCCTAAGTAAATAATAACGATTTTACTTAAAAGAGGAAATTGTCACATGTCTACAGTATTGGAGGTAAGTGCAATGTCGATGAAAGACGAAAATAAAATTGAATGCACCTTCGAAAATCTTATTGTTAAACAATATACACTGAGGTGTTATATAAGATAGACTTTCAGGCGGGCTTTAAAAAGTGACTGGGATAGACAAGACTTTAAATGCAGAGGCAAGACGTTCCAAATACATGGAGCCTTCGACTTCGTTGAATAAAATGATAAGTTGGACAGCACTCGTGGCCTATAAAGATTAAGATTGGCTTGACGGGTTGGATAACAGTGGACTTCAGAAAGTTTTGTAAAGTAATTTGAATATTTGATTGGGATGGAGAGAGGATTATTTAAAAATCTGTGGGTAAATGATAATACCAGGTATTCATTTATTTTATTTAGCTGGATGACATTCAGCTGTTTCATTAAGGGATTAGAATGTGCATATTTAGTACTGGACGTTATTATACGAATAATTCTTTTTTGCAAGATCACAAGTGGCTTGAGGTGAGTCGGAAATGTGTTTCCCCACACCAAATTACAGTAAGATACATAAGAATAGAACAAGGAATAATATAGCATAATCAGAGTTTTTCTGTTAAGACAGTTCCGTATGTGGCTGATAACACCAATGTTTCTCGATATTTTAGAGGTGATTTCATCGATATGAGTCTGCCAGTTCAATTTTTCGTTAAAGTACACACCAAGGAATTTAAAATTAGTGACAGATTCAATTTCGAAACCAGATATTATTACCTTCGGGATATACGTATTTGGGTATTTGGAGATCTGTTCGGTTTGAAGAAAATAAATTTTGTTTTCTTCACGTTCAACGAAAGTTTATTGCATGATAACCAATCCTTAAGTTTTTCTAATTCACGTGACATAGTTTCAGCAAGTCTTATAGGATCGGAATCAGATAGGGTAGCACTAGTGTCATCAGCAAACAGATTAATGTCGAGAATGGATGTGGCCATGGCGATATCATTTATGTATATTAAGAACAGTATGGGACCTAATATTGATCCTTGAGGAACACCAGTGTTAATAGAATTTAGCGAGGAAAGAGTACCGTTGTAACATACACACTGGGATCGGGAGGAAAGATAGCTGCGGAACCACTTGTTTGCAACACCACGAAAACCATAGTAGTCCAGTTTATGTAGGAGAATTTCGTGGTTGACTGTATCGAATGCTTTAGAAAGATCTAAAAATGTAGAGATACTGAACCGTTTTGATTCCTTAGCAGCAATGAGATTATCGTACAGAGATAGAACAGCATGGAATGTTGAGTGATTTGATCTGAATCCGAATTGATTTGGGCAGATGATCATCTCCTTTTCTAGATAGTTAACCTCCCTTAAAACCACAAGTTTTTCAAATATTTTGCTAAAGCATGGTAGGACAGAAATTGGTCGATAGTTTTCAGCTAGAGTTTTGTTGCCAGACTTGTAGACAGGAGTGATTCTAGCAATCTTAAGGTCAGTGGGAACATTTCCATTTTGAAAGGAGAGGTTAATTATGTGTGACATGGGAGTGGAAATTAAGCGCGCTATCGGTTTTATCAGTGGCATACGTATATCGTCAATACCAGGCGATCCACTTTTAAGTAAAGATACAACTTCATAGATTTCAGTCGGCGTAGATGGTTCGAAGTTGAAATCATTGTTATATGATTTATTTAGATAGGTTTTGAAATCGTTTTGGCAGGGTGGAATTTTCGAGGCTAGATCTGAGACAATTGAGGAGAAATAGTTATTGAAATTTGTGGCAATTACAGTGGGATCCGTTACGTCTCTACCATTAAAACTAAAGACATTTGGGAGAGCGCTGGGTTTTTTCCGTCCCAGTAATCCATTAATAATTTTCCAGGTACCCTTAATATCATTATATTATATCTATTATATCTATAAAAGAATCTCTGCATCAATAATCGAAATACGTATTTCGTATGCCAGTTAGTACCAATTCCAAATGTGTATGAAATAAAAATAAAGAAAATAATCAAGTTCCTTCAATGATTTCAGCAAGACATCATGATCAGACCATTTTCTTTATAAAAAAACACACATGATATTCAAACGGTCGCGGGTTACGCAGATTTAGGCAAGGATTACGATCGTATCTTGCCGTCAGTGTACGATATGTTTCACATAATTTGTGAAACTTTGACCAGTTTTTGCATGTATCATTCTGTGTCAATTTCAGTCATCTTCAGGGATAAATTATAATATAATTATATTCCTACATTGTGAAACACCCTGCCAGAAAATACTGGCTCGGGTGAGAATCGAACTCACGACTTAGAGGATACCGTCCCACTGCTCTACCAACTGAGCTACATTATAATTTGTACCTGAAGATGACTGAAATTATTAGTCGAAACATTGCATCTTCAAATATATATCCAAAGTTCACTTGTTATCGTGACGATATGCCGCGTACTTGTGAAATGGATTGAATTAGCGAGCTGTTCCCAACTGGACTCGGTAGCTCAGTTGGTAGAGCAGTGAGACGGTATCCCCTAAGTCGTCAGTTCGATTCTCACCCGAGCCAGTATTTTCTGGCAGGGTGTTTCACAATGTAGGAATATAATTATATTACCATTCTGTGTCGTTGATCAAAATCGTCATAGATCATACCGCCCCTGAAACTTTTCGAAATGTGGGCTCTAAGCCTTTTTATTGTTTAAAGCGGTTCTAATGATACATATATTTGGCGAAGGTGCTGCCCCTCCACTCTTTGTATCTATATATACAAGTACAGATACAGTCGCTTGAATATCGTTGACTCTACATAAGAGCGGCTTCCGGTTATTAGCAGTGATAGCCCGTGATTCATTCTCAGAGTACGCACTGACAAGGTTAAACTCGTATGAATATGTCAACAACTAAATAGCAACATTTCGTAACATAAACCAGAACTTCCATAGCACAGGGTACAGTCAATAAAGTGAAGTCGGCTGTTCGTCAGACCACGATGGCCCATACAGATCGCCGCGTTCGCAATCACATAGCCATTTCTGTATGGATAAGCTATAAAATTCGATTGTGGTGAACAAATGGCGTTTCCGAAAGAACACTACAGACCGATATTCTGACGCACCTGTACCAAAATAACATCCCAAGGATTGCCCATTTTCTGTACCTGTTCACGTGGAAGCATATATGAATAACGTGACTACGAGGTCCCTGTTAACGTCTGGACGTCTGTTAACTGTGATCTGGTTACCTGTTCAAATCTAAATTAATTGCCAGAAGGTTTTCTCGTGAAGCAGCTTCCCAAGAAGAAGATGGATAAAAAATGTCATTTGAGATGATATACCAGCAAATACGAGAATTGTATTCAGTTTTGCAATAATTCGTTTAATTTAGACGAGGAAACAGTCGTTTTGTCTATGTATTTTACAAACAAAACATAACTTTACCTTGAGGAAAAGAAGCTACATGTACCTTTATGCCAGTCTAATACTTCAAAGGATTTCTGGAGGCTTACATACAACCACTAGCATGTAGTTGCACCTTAGAGTATGTAATGCTATATGCTCGTACAATAAGTCATCGCCAGGCGAAAAAGTACGGATTGCTCTTTGAGAACATGTAATGGCATTTGTGTACTGGGATGTCTTTGGGGCATAATATAACATCCTCGGTTATAATTATTACCAGGTTACGAGGCGTCAGAAAAGAATACTAAGCAGATGTTTATACCTGTTGGAGAAATCTTGAAAATATGCCGAGGAAAAATATCCTCGTATGCGGTATATAGAGGTACTCCAGAAATATTACGTGACTGTTTCGAGAAAAATGCTAACCATCTGCACGTTCATGCACGAAGAATATACGTAGACATGAAATTGGACGTTTTACCATAACTGACATATGTTTACAAGCGTCTGGTCCGTCATTCATAATTCAGCCGTCGTCCATTAAAGAATATCCGCGTCCATAATCCAAGGACATATTCTATATAACAGTATTAGCACCAAATTCAAAAAGACAATCATAGTATACATAAACATAGGCTAGTTTTCTGCATGAGAGAAGCGGTCAACAGTTTTCAGTGATGCCGACAAGACATCATGATGTTCCAAAAATATAAAATCCGTATCGCTGATCAGTATTCTTAATCTATAATAATCGTTGTAAGGTCGTCATCTAGAGAATGATGTATCACAGTCACGCTTTCATTGTGTCTGTTCATAAGAGCACCATGAGGATCTTGAAGTACATGGGTTCATGCGGCTCATATACAGACATGTTCAAGACAGCCTGCAAGTCACTCAGAACTTAGACGAGAACTGTATTTAGTACTGCAATAATTTAGACCTGGATCTCTATGAAAGTGAAGCGGGTCTTCTCTCTCGTCGATTTTACGATCACTATCTGGAGAGTACTATACCAGAAGGACGTACATATGGCGTAAACATATCTCGCCTAGTAGCATTTGCTAGATCCTGTGTTGAATGTGACGATTTTAATCAACGTCACCAAACATTATTGCAGAAACTTATAAAACAGGGCTATATCATCAAGCGCCTCCACTCAAAGTTTCTCAAATTTGACGATACATATCCCATGCTGATAGCAAAATACGATAGATTTTTCATGTAAGAAACTATTGTCTGGGTTTTTATGCAGCTGAAAAGGATCAAATCCAGACACATTGTTGTCCCTAAACTTGGCTATTGTATGCATTGTCTCGTGGTTCTTACAAGGAACATGAACCCAAAATACGAGAGTAGCGTACAATATCTATGGCGTTATGTTTCGCAATTTATGTCTAATTCCGCTTAACCCGGGGCTAGAGCCGTATCGACCCATGTATTTAATATCCTCGTAGTGTTCATATGAACAGTCACAATTAAAGCGTGACTGAGATACATCACACTCTAGATAACGACTTTACAACGAACATCATATAGACGAAGAATACTGATCAGCGATACGGATTTGATATTTTTGGAACATCATGATGTCTTGCGGGCATCATTGAAAACTGTTGATCGCTTCTCTCTTGCATGAAACTAGCCTAGTTCAGGTATACCATGATTTATTCTTTTAATTTGGTGCTAACGGTATTATGTGAATTAGGTCCTTGGATTATGGACACGGAAATTGTTTTATGGACGACCTCGATTTCCTCCGGTTTATGAACGAAAGAACTTTATCTTAGCTCAAATATGACCATGGCAGACAATCAGTATAATCTAACAAGGTGACCAAAGCCTGTGCGCCGGATGTATCATACTGTTTGTATCTGATAAATTCGGCCAATACATAATTAGAAGGTTTTCGTCATTTCATATAATCAGTATCCACAGCTTGATTCTCTTTATACAATTAGGCTCTAAATGAAGTAAATATTATACGCTACAAAGTCAGGGAATGCCAGCTCCTCCTAATGGTGTGTCGTTTCGAAGATAGGGTATAAAGATTGGTAGGTGGCATAATGACCCCTACCAGGGGGCATAGTGACCCCTATCAGCATGATCAGGGGGCATAGTGATCCCTACCAGGGGGCATAGTGACCCCTACCAGGGGGCATAATGGCCCCTCTCAGGCCTGGTATGGTTAAATAAATGCAAACTATTCGTAGTAAAGAAACTTCCGTCTGTTGTTTGTCAGGATGGGGGAAGTATAGAGCATCACAAACAACACGAGTGTGACGGATTCATCTCTCCCAGGCTGGGAGTAATGCTACAGTTAATTAATCATTTCAAGTTCGCTCAAATGTCACCATAGAAATATCAAGCACTTCTATGTCATGTTGGCAAAATAAAATATATCGACTATCTTTGATGAACATTGATGTAAAAGAGGTGCAATATCTAAATACGGAACATGCCGTATACACGTGTTTAACATCTATACCAATATAATTCTCAATCTCTTCGTGGCAGGGTCACCTGTAAGGCAAGTTTACCCCGATCCCATGTCTCTCATGATTTCCACTCTCGCTAAGGTTATCCGCATAGGGTAGAAATGTTGCTACTTGCACACCTGTGTGTTCTATTTGGCAAAGACGCTCCAAATACCCAGATTCCTCGACCGGGCTGGTTTCTCGACCGGGTTGATTTGAAAATTGACAAGGCGTTTGGTCATTTGTAATTTAAAGGGGAACCATAAATGCATAAGCTGGTGATGGTGCGGATGTAATTAAAACTTTTGAAAATTGTATTTTGGGGGACGCTGTTCCAAGACGAATTTAACCCTCTGCCAACTGGGATTCAAGAAGAAAGCGTCAGATCCAACATTCAATATGTTGCCGTCGTCCATAAAAGAATTTCCGCGTCAATAATCGAAATACCTATTTTCGTATGACCGTTAGCACCAATTTCAAATGTGCATGAAATAAAAATAATAGTTTTCTACAAGAGAAACGGTCAATAGTTTCCAATATCAGCAAGATATGATGATGTTCTGTACATAAAATCCTAATCAATGACCAATGTTCTTTATCCAACTGAATGCCAAGACGTTTCCAGAGTAGTCACGCTTTGTTTGTGGTGTTCAATTGAACACCATGGAGATGTGAACACAAGCATCTTGTCCGTCAATCGATATTCAGCCGTCTTCAAGTTGAGAATTTTCTCGTCCATAATCCAAGGACCTATTTCAAACACATAATTTTCAAACTGTCCCTAACCCCAGGTTAAGGGGAAATAGGCACAAGTTACGATCGTATTTTGCCGTCAGTGTACGATATTTATCAGATAATTTGAGTTCTGTGGTGTTGAATAAGTCGTCACAGGGCATACCGCTCCCGTAACTTTTTCGAAATGCGGGGGCTGAACTCTATCTGGCCTGGGCTTTTTGGGACCTGTCCAGACCTGGGGAACCAAAATGGACCCTCTAATTATTTTTCTCACTCCTTGAGCTAGTGGGCTGAAACTTACAACACTATACCCTTGGGTCAAGCTGTAATAGAAATTGTAACAAAATGCAAGATGGTCTTTATGATGACGTCACAGTGACGTCATTTCCAAAACAGACATTTTTGGTCGATTTTTGATCAAATTTTTCGAATTTTTATTGGTGTAGTTTCTCCGCAAAACCTGATGGCGGTACCACAAGTGACCGCCATCTAAAATTTGCCCATGATTTTCTGCTTGGGGTTATCCGATTAGGCTTATAATGACCAAATGTGATAAATTGTAAAGTCATGGAGTGTGAGCTCTCATTTACATATATACAGTCGCTTGAATGTCCTTGGTTCTACATATTCGCGACGCACTGACATTCCCCGAGTACGCACTGACAAGATTAGTCTCGTATGAAGATGTCAACAAAATACCATCATTCCGTAACATCAAACAGAACTCCAATAGCAGAGGGTACAGTCAATAATGTGAAATCGGTTGTTCGTCAGAACCACAATCGTCCACACAGATCGCCGCGTTCACAATCACATAGCCACTTTTATCTGGATAAGCGATATATTTCGATGGTGGTGAGCTGATATGACGCTGTTTCCGATAATAACACTGTAGGCTGATATTCATCCCTATAGGATTGCGCATTTATTGTATCTGTTCATGTGGACACCGATAAGAATGACGTGACTACACCGCCTCTAACACCGGTTTAAGCCGAATTGGGCATGTCTATGCATCGGAGAGCTTCGCAAACCTACACTTTTCTAGATGGACTGTGTTACATGATCAAATCTTTAAACGCCCGACGTTTTTCTCGCGAATTTATTTCTCACCCAACAAGAAGCTGATAGATAAATATCTATTTTAACAAGTCGATCAGTTACAGTTCGAAACGGCCGGTATGTTGTCGTGATGTTAACAAGGCATACAATATAACTTCGAGTTCTATTTGGAAGCATTATTTGTTATTTCGGCGACACGGGTGAAACCAAAGATAGAATCAACGAATTATCAAAAATGGTTCTGCGAGGAACCGACTCGGTACCATGCGGAACCATTTCGGTTCCATAGATTCATCTTGTTTTTTTTCTTTTGGTTCCAATTGTATAGCAGTCGAAGAGCCAACATTTTTGAGAACACGGTGCGTGTATTTTTCTTCCATTTCACCAGATTGTACTCGTAATATCAGTAACAAAAGTTGATTGAAGATGTTTGAAATACAAAAACCGAAATTCCAAATATATATTGTGTTCACAATATCGAACATAGCGGAGACAGTTTAATAGACTTTCGGATTGTGTTCGAAATATTCGCAACGTGTGTCAGCTTGGTCAAAAAGAAGATTATTATTATGTCAGGAACATCCACTTCTATCCGAAATTTCAGAAACCGAGATCAAGTTACACATTCGCTTCGAAATAACGGAAACTGACGTTGAACAACAGAATATACTGGACATTTCATCAACAAGTGTGAACTGCCAGAAAGTGTCTGAGTGTATTGAAGCACGGTTAGTTTTAGAAGTCACGAACAAGTCACTCAGAACAAAAGACGAAAATTGTATCTAATATTGCAATAATGTGTTTAGTTTTGACTAGGAAATAGTCGTTTGATCTATGTAATTTACTATCAACAATATACCATTCAGCCTGGGGAAAAGAAACTGCATGTACCTTTATGCCAGTCTGATACTTCAAAGGATTGCTGGAGGCTTAAATACAACCACTAGCATGCAGTTGCACATTAGAGTAAGTAATGCTATATGCTCGTACAATAAGTCATTGCCAGGGGGAAAATACGGATTGCTCTTTGAGAACATTTAATGGTATTTGTGTGCTAGAAGTGTCTTTGGGGCATAGTATAACATCCTCGGTTATAATTACTACCAGGTTACGAGGCGTCAGAAAAGAATACGAAATCTAGAAAATATGCCGCGGAAATATATCTAATGTGTACAGTATATAGAGGTACTGTAGAAATATTACGTGACTGTATCTAGAAAAATGCTAACCATCTGCACGTTCAGGCACGAAGAATAGACGTAGACATATGAAAGTGGACGTGTTTACCATAACTGACATGCTATGTGGATTCTTCTGTGAATCCATATTTCGACATATCCAAGACAGCCATTCTCGATTGTGTGAAACATACTCTGCTCACTTGTCTGAAGCGGTCGTTGAAGTGAACTTGGACTGCAAACGTTTGTGTTTATATATTTTCCTATTTATATTTTGTAGAGATTGAATAATAATAGAAATATCAGTCTATGTACTTCGTTTGATTTAATTTTGAGTAGTATATCTGGAGGAAGCTTTTAAAAAGTTGAGGTTGAATTCAGATGTACAAACCTTCATCGCTTATCGTTACTTGATTGTGACCAGCCACCCGAAGACTGAACGTTACAAGTATTGACGTCGAGCTGAGAGGTCTTATATGACGTCACATACAAGTGTCAAACAAGGAGAGGTAAGCGATGCGCATTACATTTCTGAAAACGATCGCGCTTGAAATAGCAACTTGGTACTATGGGTGCTTTGGTACTATGGGTGCATTGTAGTGAAATATCTTACGCTACGGCCTACGTTTGGTGTCTCGTTCAAATATGACCCTAAACGCAGAGCTTATTTATATTTCATATATCAAAATAATTCCATGTATCTCAGGAATATTGCGATGGTGGTGAGCTGATATGACGCTGTTTCCGATAATAACACTGTAGACTGGTATTCATCCCTATAGGATTGCGCATTTATTGTATCTGTTCATGTGGACACCGATAAGAATGACGTGACTACACCGCCTCTAACACCGGTTTAAGCCGAATTGGGCATGTCTATGCATCGGAGAGCTTCGCAAACCTACACTTTTCTAGATGGACTGTGTTACATGATCAAATCTTTAAACGCCCGACGTTTTTCTCGCGAATTTATTTCTCACCCAAGAAGAAGCTGATAGATAAATATCTATTTTAACAAGTCGATCAGTTACAGTTCGAAACGGCCGGTATGTTGTCGTGATGTTAACAAGGCATACAATATAACTTCGAGTTCTATTTGGAAGCATTATTTGTTATTTCGGCGACACGGGTGAAACCAAAGATAGAATCAACGAATTATCAAAAATGGTTCTGCGAGGAACCGACTCGGTACCATGCGGAACCATTTCGGTTCCATAGATTCATCTTGTTTTTTTTCTTTTGGTTCCAATTGTATAGCAGTCGAAGAGCCAACATTTTTGAGAACACGGTGCGTGTATTTTTCTTCCATTTCACCAGATTGTACTCGTAATATCAGTAACAAAAGTTGATTGAAGATGTTTGAAATACAAAAACCGAAATTCCAAATATATATTGTGTTCACAATATCGAACATAGCGGAGACAGTTTAATAGACTTTCGGATTGTGTTCGAAATATTCGCAACGTGTGTCAGCTTGGTCAAAAAGAAGATTATTATTATGTCAGGAACATCCACTTCTATCCGAAATTTCAGAAACCGAGATCAAGTTACACATTCGCTTCGAAATAACGGAAACTGACGTTGAACAACAGAATATACTGGACATTTCATCAACAAGTGTGAACTGCCAGAAAGTATCTAAGTGTACTGAAGCAGGGTAAGTTTTAGAAGTCATGAACAAATCTCTCAAAACAAAAGACCAGAATTATATCTAATATTGCAATAATGTGTTTAGTTTTGATCAGGAAATAGTCGTTTGATCTGTGTATTTTACCATAAACAATATACCATTCAGCCTGGGGAAAAGAAGCTGCATGTACCTTTATGCCAGTCTAATACTTCAAAGGATTTCTGGAGGCTTAAATACAACCACTAGCATGCAGTTGCACCTTAGAGTAAGTAATGCTATATGCTCGTACAATAAGTCATCGCCAGGGGAAAAAATACGGATTGCTCTTTGAGAACATGTAATGGTATTTGTGTGCTAGGAGGGTCTTTGGGGCATAATATAACATCCTCGGTTATAATTACTACCAGGTTACGAGGCGTCAGAAAAGAATACGAAGCAGATGTTTATACCTGTTGGAGAAATCTAGAAAATATGCCGAGGAAATATATCTAATGTGCACAGTATATAGAGGTACTGTAGAAATATTACGTGACTGTATCCAGAAAAATGCTAACCATCTGCACGCTCAGGCACGAAGAATAGACGTAGACATATGAAAGTGGACGTGTTTACCATAACTGACATGAGATGTGGATTCTTCTGTGAATCCATATTTCGACATATCCAAGACAGCCATGCTCGATTGTGTGAAACATACTCTGCTCACTTCTCTGAAGCGGTCGTTGGAGTGAAATTAGATTGCAAACGTTTGTTTTTATATATTTTCTTATTTATATTTTGTAGAGATTGAATAATGATAGAAATACCGGTCTATGTACTTCGTTTGATTTAATTTTGAGTAGTATATCTGTTGGAAGCTTTTAAAAAGTTGAGGCTGAATTATGATGTACAAATCGCTTCTCGTTCCTTGATTGTGACCAGCCACCCGAAGACTGAACGTTACAAGTATTGACGTCGAGCTGAGAAGTCTTATATTACATCACATACAAGCATACAAGGAGAGCTAAGCGATGCTCATATCATTTCTGAAAACGATCGCGCTTTGAGATAGCAACTTGGTACTATGGGTGCATTGTAGTGAAATATCTTACGTTACGGCCTACGTTTGATGTCTCCTTCAAATATTGCCCTAAACGCAGAGCCTATTTATATTTCATATTTTAAAATAATTTCATGTATCTCAGGAATATTTTCAGGCCAAAACATTGAACTGTCGGAAAGAATTGAGTAACTGACCTGCATTCAGCAACAACATTAACGCCGACCCCACAATCCACACCTTCAGAAGTCCGAAGTATTAATGTTCACATGGGTGGAAATAGTTGACAAATAATATCAGGGAATTGTTTACGAAGTAACATGGGGAAACTTCGTTGAAAAACGCTAACTTTTTTAGCTCTTGTGGCATGGTTTTATTGCAAAATATTGTCATAATATGGGCAATTAATCTTCTAATATGGGCAATTAAACTCCACTTGGGAACATTTTCGGGATTAATTACATCTTCACGTACTTGATATTTCATTTTAAGAATTGTGTCAACTTGACTTATTATGTTGTAAGAAACTAGCGCGTGGTTCATTTTTATTTCATGACTGGATGATTTTTGAGAAAACATCCAATCAAAAGGGGATTAGTGGACAACTGCGGTCTCGTCAATGTCGACTATGACGCCTGTTATTAAGAGAAAGTTCTACAGGCACAGAAATCGTCTAATTGATCATGGCTGGATAACAATGTCAGTAAACTCAGATATAATATCACGGAATATTATATCTGAATTCAGCCCTATATAAATCCCATGCGAATCTAAAACTACTATTAGTAGCCAATCAGGTGGTTAGCTTGTTGAAATCACGCCTACAGTAATTACACACGGTAGCAAGTGGACTAATATATAAACATTATCGGGAAACAGTATCCAAATATGACATCATTTCCAGACAGTGTCCGTGAAGATCAAAGAGTTTACTCCCGCAGGATAGTCTGATTTTGTTAGGGGGTAGAAAATATAAAAAGATTGTGCCGCTCGAAGATGTTGATCTCCGTGAAGTAAACGTCAATCATTGTCAGAGAGAAATATCAGAAATGGTCGTGATTGCCTTATTATGGGATCTCGCAGAATATCGGCGAACATTTCGCACGAAGTTTTCATAGCGTTACGTCTAGATGGTATTCCCCTGATTTACCATCTTGGTTTACCTAGATTGGGCTGGATAATTGATACCGGATTTGACCAGCTGATGTGCGGCAAGTGGGTGTTGATTATCTTCTTGTTGCAGATATAAGGGCAAAGATCAATTGTTACCTTTTACCTTCTGACGTCTTTTGTTTCCTTTGTTGATTATCTTTGGATGTGTTGTATGTATGTTACCGGCGTAGACAATTATCGCCGACAGCGAACTGTTTAGGAATCTGGTTGATGCGCACTTGTCGGTACTGTAGACGACATTAGTTGTGGTTATTCTCTCCGTCTTACGGTGGAGGAAGGTATTCGAATAAATGATGCCTTTCGTTCCGTTCAGTTTAGGTTGGTTGTAGTAAATTGTAGAATTGTTCTCTTTTGTGATAGAAGCATCAAAATTGACCTGAAAGTAATTCTGTGTAGGCAGATCAAAATTGGAATCACAACGCATATAAGAGAAGGTGAACGACTTGGTTTATACAACGTTTATTACACAAAGTAATTGGAGCACAGTGAGCGCAGCTCATTAGTGTGTCTCCTAAAATAAATTGCTTTGACAGACAACGTTGCGGTTGCAAATACATATATAACAATTATTTTTTACAGAAAACATTGTAATACGGTAGGTATATATACTTGATGAGCGGATTGCTGGTTGCAGAGCTGTAATTCGGTATTACAATAGCTTGCTAGAACGAAGTACAAAAGTAAAAGGCATACTAACAGGGTGTCGTCAGCTATGATCAGTGTCCGTGCGAGTTGGCCACCAGATGATATGAATTGAACAAGTTGGAGGCCGCGGCCTAGATCAATCCATTCTTTTTGTTTCCTCAATAAAAGTGCCAACGCGAATTTGTATATTTATATTTTCCTGCTCGGTTTTATTGCTGTCACCCGTAAGAAGATTGTGACATGGGACTGAATGAACATTACTGTAGATGGTAGACAAGTTTGCAAACATTTTTTTATGCGGAACAGTGAACGACTTCAATTCCTAAGGTGCCCATTTCTGACCATTATCGCTGGGGCTACAGAGATGAAACTTTCTGCAAGATGTATTTGGCTTATGTTCTACCAGAAAATGTAAAAGGAATTTCGTCCCCGGTCTAATGATGTCACAGTGACAACACAAACTTAAAAGGATTTACAAAGGGGTTTTTTCAACTTTTTATTCCCCGCAAAAGCTGCTCCGTAAAATGGGGAATAATTCTTGAGGTTAGAAGGAAGTAATTATTTCCCCTATCCCTTGCAATGTTAAATGACATGATTTCATTAAAAGATCACTACTAACATCAGACCAAAAATCCCGGACATTATGTTTCATCACAATAGGTCAGTGATCAATTAGACGATATGAAAATGGCCGGGGGTGCCCGATTTTACTAGTTCCGCGTTGAAGACAATACTGGAATTCAACTGGTGGTAAATATTGCCAGGTCACGTTAATTACGTGGAGGATTTGCTTGAAATTTACAAACAATTTTCTGGGTTCACTCACCGATATTCAACTACCAGCACTTTATCTGAATATCAACCAATCGTAGGGCTAGCCTGTCCCATAGCCCGATACATTCAGGGTGCGAACATTGCCCGACAGGCTGAGTCGGTGAATTAGTTCCTTTTGAACTCCAGGTGAAATAAATTCATTCGAGACATTTTGACATGAAAATGTTCACATTTGGAAGAAAATTGAAGATAAAGCTGTTTTAGTACATCCTCGAATCGGTTGTCGTTTCGGTATTGTTTTGGTTACTGGCTCTTTTTCGTCCTATTTCAAGTTAAAGCATTTCTGTCGTTGTTTGGCGATACATATCGCATGCTGATAGCAAAATACGATGTACAAGATCTATGGCGTTTATACGTTTCGTAACTTGTGTCTAATTCCGCTTAACCCGGGGCGGGGGGTGAAGATTTTGGTTAATGGCATACTCAATGTTATTTCACTCATATGGTGACAGCCAGTTTTAATGGTGGAGGAAGTCGGAGTACCCGAACAGAACCACCGCCCGTCGGCAAGTAACCGGCAAACTTTCACACATGCACCTGCTGGGCTCCCAGGGCTAGGGGCCGAATAAACCCATATACTTCAAGATCCTCATGATGTTCTTATGAACTGTCACAATCAAAGCGTGACTGAGATACATCATTCTCTAGATAACGACTTTTTGGGACATCGTGATGTCTGGCCGGCATCACTGAAAACTGTTTTCCGCTTTAGACTAGCCTATATTTTTGTATACTATGATTGTTGTTGGGGTTTTTTAATTTGGTGCTAATGCTGTGATATGAAATAGGTCTTTGGATTATGAACGCAGAGATTCTTTAACGGACGATTGATGAGTAATGGCTGACGGACGAGACGCTT
The DNA here is from genome assembly GCA_036873755.1 of Hanleya hanleyi. Taxonomy (NCBI): domain Eukaryota; kingdom Metazoa; phylum Mollusca; class Polyplacophora; order Lepidopleurida; family Hanleyidae; genus Hanleya; species Hanleya hanleyi. Next base: position 76,985 of record JAVTVY010026446.1, on the reverse strand, counting down.
GTAATCCAATCATTTAGTTTGAAGTTAAGAAACAAACGCTTGTCGACGACCCGCCGTCTTATATCTGAGTCGCCTGCGTTCGTAGGCGTGTCTGTCTTGAACCAAAACTGAAATCGGCCGGGCTATAAGAGAAGGTGAACGACTTGGTTTATACAACGTTTATTACACAAAGTAATTGGAGCACAGTGAGCGCAGCTCATTAGTGTGTCTCCTAAAATAAATTGCTTTGACAGACAACGTTGCGGTTGCAAATACATATATAACAATTATTTTTTACAGAAAACATTGTAATACGGTAGGTATATATACTTGATGAGCGGCTTGCCGGTTGCAGAGCTGCAATTCGGTATTACAATAGCTTGATAGAACGAAGTACAAAAGTAAAAGCCATACTAACAGGGTGTCGTCAGCTATGATCAGTGTCCGTGCGAGTTGGCCAACAGATGATATGAATTGAACAAGTTGGAGGCCGCGGCCTAGATCAATCCATTCTTTTTGTTTCCTCAATAAAAGTGCCAACGTGAATTTGTATATTTATATTTTCCTGCTCGGTTTTATTGCTGTCACCCGTAAGAAGATTGTGACATGGGACTGAATGAACATTACTGTAGATGGTAGACAAGTTTGCAAGCATTTTTTGACGCGGAACAGTGAACGACTTCAATCCCTAAAGTGCCTATTTCTGACCATTATCGCTGGGGCTACAGAGATGAAACTTTCTGCAAGATGTATTTGGCTTATGTTCTACCAGAAAATTTCATCCCCGGTTTGATGACGTCAGAGTGACAACAGAAACAGAAGGATTTACGAAGGGTTTTTTTCTTCAAGTTTTTATTCCCCGCAAAAACTGCTCCGTAAAATGGGAAATAATTCTTGAGGTTACAAGGAAGTAATTATTTTCCCTATCCCTCACAATGTTAATTGACATGATTTCATTAAACGATCTCTACTTTACTGACATCAGATCAATAATTCCCGGACATGATGTTTCATCACAATGGGTCAATGATCGCTTAGACGGTATGAAAATGACCGAGGGTGCCCGATTTTACTAGTTCCGCGTTGAAGACAATACTGGAATTCAACTGGTCGTAAATATTGCCAGCGCACGTTAATTACGTGGAGGATTTTCTTGAAATTTACAGTCAATATTTGGGATTCACTCACTGATATTCAACCACCAGCACTTTATCTGAATATCAACCAATCCTAGGGCTAGCATGTCCCATAGTCCGATACATTCAGGGGTACGAACATTGCCGACAAAATAAGCTGAGTCGGTAGGTTAGTTCCTTTTTACTTCCAGGTTAAATAAATTTATTCCAGACATTTTGACATGAAAATGTTCACATTTGGAAGAAAATGAAGAAAAAGCTATTTCAGTACACTCTCGAATCGGTTGTCGTTTCGGTATTGTTTTGATCACCGGCTCTTTTTCGTCCTATTTTGGGTTAAAGCTTTTCTGTCGTTTTTTTCTGAACTTAATGCAGCATTTATGTTCATAATTATAAACCTTTTGACTTCCCTTCCTACAATAAAACTGATAGACTGACCCTACCATAGATCACCTGAAACAGCTATTTGACATTTCAAATATGAAAAGTTCCACTTGTTTTCAGCATCTCAAATCTTCATTATTAATATGAGTTTTCTTTTCCCTATAATGCAGATTGCGTACATAGAGTGATATTTGCTAAACGAAAAGTACAGAAGCGCCGTGAAGATGTAACCAACCTGCAAAATCGAAATTTGACAAAGCAGAGATTAGTTGCCCCTACAAGGACAGTTTCCAATTATCAGAAGTGTTGACGATTGAAATTTACCAACTTGCATACGTCAGAAACAATTTAAAAAAACTATTCACATTTGGGAGATGTCATAAAATGGGTTATTTCATTTTCTTTATTACACATTATCAGGTTAATTAAATCTGTAAAAGCAGTTAATAGTTCTGTATTCACGATCTGGAATTTAGTTGCGACAAACCAGCGAGTGGTATATTGTCTCATTATTATTTCATCAAAAGGTGACTTATCGGGGCAAAGGCAAATTACAACACATATAAGGGAAGTGGGAAGAGGTGCCGACATACTGACAGAGTCACATGACCTGCTAGATCCTGTGTTAATTGGGACGATTTCAATCAACGTGACAGAACATTGTTGCAGAAACTTATAAAACAGGGCTATTCCTCCAAGCGCCTCCACTCAAAGTTTCTCAAATTTGGCGATACATATCGCATGCTGATAGCAAAATACGAACGTAGCGTGCAAGATCTATGGCGCTACGTTTCGTAACTTGTGTCTAATTCCGCTTAACCCGGGGATAGTGGCCGTATGAACCCATGTACTTCAAGATCCTCGTGGTGCTCATATGAACAGTCACAATCAAAGCGTGACTGAGATACATCATTCTCTAGATAACGACTTTAGAACGATTATTATGGATTAAGAATACTGATCAGCGATACGGATTTTATATGTTTGGAACATCTTGATGTCTTGTCGGCATCATTGAAAACTGTTGACCGCTTCTTTCTTGCAGGAAACTAGCCTATGTTTATGTATACTATGATTGTCTTTTTGAATTTGGTGCTAATACTGTTATATGGATATGGAATAGGTCTTTGGATTATGGACGCGGATATTCTTTAATGGACGACTGGGCTGAATTATGAATGACGGACTAGACGCTTGTATTCACAATATAATCTTCCGGTTAAACTATTCTAAAGCACATGGCAAGAATCTAACGATTCGTGGTATGTGTTGTATCTCAGGTACGCTTTTAGTATATTTAAGTCATTTAAGCCGGCATTTATTACACAACTGGTACACGTGAATGTCGGATCTGATATGTCTGGTTATAAGGTTTTATACAGACACAGAAACCGACTAAATGATCATGACTGGATAATTGATACCGGACTCAACCGATTGATGTTCAGCAAGTAGGCGTTGGTTGTATCTGTGTAGATAGCAAATATAAAGTTCTAACAGCCACAGTATTTTACGCTGAATCAAATAAAGAAAAGGGCAAAGATCAAATGTTAGCTTTAAAGTTCTGGCGTCTGTTGTTTCCTTTGTTGATTATCCGTGGATATGTTGTATGCAATACATATTCTACAGGTGTAGGCAATAAATCCAGACAGCGAACCGTTATGAATCTGGTTGATGATGTGCACTTGTTACTGTAGCCTGCTTTAGTTGTGGTTATTATTGTCGACATGAATAGTTTTCTATGTGGTGACGTGAGATGAATTGACAATTGACAAGCCTGTAAGAAGAGAAATCAACGAAGGAATCGTACATTCCATCGGTTATTTGCGAGAAGCTTCGACGATTCCTGGAGGCAGGATTGTCATGTTAAATCTGAGACTGAAGAGGGTGACAGATCAAACCATCTTAGCGCATGCGTATGCCAAAAAGTTACAAGAACAACAACAACAATGCAAGCATCTCTTGGTTATAGTTGCCACAGGTAAAAATTCATAATCAACTCTATACTATAGGCTGGTGAAAACGTGACGAAAAAATACTTCCGTATACCAAGTATTGCCAAATTTAGTTATGATTGATGGAATTTTGTATTCGGATGACACGTGCCTGTTGAATATCTCTAATCAGTTGATTTAGGATCATAAAAGGAAGTGCATACGGTAATGTATCCAAAGTGGCACACTATTGGGCGTGTTAGATAAACCCACTAAATAACTCACGGTAATATGACTGAGAATCGTCCATCGATTAAATGCTCTGTACCGTTCGTGATGTTTAAATACTTGAGCGATATTGGATGTTTCGGATCGGCGGTTTGTTACATTGCCGAACCCTTTAAGATTGACATTTAACCGTACAACGACACGGAACCAAGTTCCAACATCCAGAACAATTCCCTATCCAGACTTTGGGTATCAATTCGAGGACTGAGGTCTGTGGCAGATGGGTAGCCAGTAGTAGGGAAAGAGTATTTAAAGTACAGTTTTCCAGGGAGGTAACTCTTGGTCCCCTTTTTCCGCCAGGGGGCGCCACCAGTCCCGTATGACGTCACTTCCGGTCTGGATGAATGGAGCGTGACCTGTGACCATGCCGTATGACGTCACTTCCGATCTGGATGAATGGAGCGTGACCTGTGAACATGATAGGATATGTACTGACCTGTCTGTGGGGACTCAATGTCGTTCACCTCCGTATCTTTTCGGTGAGAGGAGCATGTACTGGGGTTTTTCCCACAATGTCGTTCACCTCCGTGTCTCTTCGGTCAGGTCCGTGTCTTTTCGGTGAGGTCCGTGGGAACATGATAGGAGATGTACTGACTTGTCTGTGGGGTTTTTCCACAATGTCGTTCACCTCCGTGTCTCTTCGGTCAGGTCCGTGTCTCTTCGGTGAGGTCCGTGTTTTTTCGGTGAGGTCCGTGAAGATGTCACGGAGGTGCCCGAAGAAGTCACCGAAGAGACACGGAGGTGACCGAAAAGACACGGAGGTCACCGAAGACTCACAGAGGTCACCGAAAAGACCCGAATGTCATCACCGAAGAGTCACGGAGGTGACCGAAAAGACACGGAGGTGACCGAAGACACACGGAGGTTACCGAAAAGACCCGAATGTCACGAAAAAACGTATAAAAGTGGAAATTTTTAGGGGAGTTGCTGCATTCATTGGCCTGCCGAACGGAGCTATCTCACCAGCCTGCCTGACCAAACTACCTGACCAGCCTGAACCACTCTGACGACAGGAGCTACTTGCCTGAGCCTCACTGTAGCATGAGACGTGGAAAAGATTTTCCAGGGGATCCAGGAGCGCCTCCGGCTGAAGTCTTGCCCGAAGACGAGCGTGTGAGTGAGATTTATCGACGTCACTGGACCACCATACGCCATTGTTTTCACCGTCACCGTCGTCTATTGGACTTGTATAACTTTCGACTGCAGGACCTCACGTATCTTTCTACTTATGCCGAGAACATTTTTACAGACCAGGTCACAGCGTTCAAGTTGAATATCACATTCGGCTACATCTTACGGCACAAAGAGACGGACCAGTTGCGGTATTTTTATCCCAGCAATAATACCTATGTGTTTGATCAACCCTTCACGGTGACGGATGCAATTTCTCTGGAGCCACTCATCGAGCAACTGACTACGTTGGACCCGTTGGAATGGGCCCGGTTGCAACGCCCCAACACCAAATGGACTGTAGAAATGGTGACGAACGTCGCATTTTTCGTCACCAAAATGAGAGATCATCCTATCGGTGCTCCTGTCACTCTTCCGCCTTGGCTGCTTCGTCGAAAAGGACTGTATGCGTTAACGGAAGGCACACAGGGTCCCTACAAAGACCGGAAATGTCTGTTTCGGTGTTTGGCCGTGCATCTGGACGAGTGTAATCCCAAGATTTGTGACAAAGTGGCCAATGGTTATTGGAGACAGTATTTACAGGAGCAAGACCTGGATGAGCGGCAGTTCCGTGGAGTCCCCTTTAAGTATTTGGATCTCGTGGAAACGCTGTTCAACATCAATATCTTTGTATATCGATTACGATGCGAGGATGACATATTTGTGGCTGAATTGGTTCATCGCTCAACAGAACGGTATGCTTCTACGATGAAAGTCAATGTCTTCGACGACAATGGGGTGAGTCATTTTTCCCTCATCAACGATATGAGCCTGTACTCCCAGTCCTACAGTTGTGCCCAATGCCATCGGGTGTTTGACCGTTCCACCAACTTACATCGACACGAAAAGATTTGTGACAACAGTGTGAAGCGCAAATTTCCTGGTGGCGTGTACCATAATACGCCTACTATTTTCGAGGAGCTGTCCGATGAGGGTCTTGTGATACCGGAAGGGGACCGTTATTTTCCCTACCGGGCGTGTTACGATTTCGAGGCCCTGTTGGAGCCCATGGACATGTTCTCAGCGAAAACGCAGTGGACGCAGCGCCATATTCCCCTGAGTGTGAGCATTTCTACCAACGTGCTATGACGCTGCGCCTGTCTGTTTCGTGTCGTCGGGGGACTCCCATGAGTTGATTACCCGCATGATGGGTTATTTAGAGGCGGCCAGTACGGAATTGTTGGTGTCCAAGTTCCAGGACGTACTGGACCAACTGGACGACCGGATTCCTATACCAGGTGTATCGTTCAGCGACGATGACGAGTCAGAGTCCGAGTCGGAGTCGGACACCCAGGAGCCGGAACTCATTCAGTCGCAGGATGTACCTTTACCTAAACCGTATGCGGAGAAATTGAAAGCCCGCTTCCTACAATACCTAGGCCAGTTACCTGTGCTCGGCTTTAACTCGGGGCGATACGATCTTAACATGGTGAAGGAATTTCTCTACCCTTACTTGCCCCAGGCTAATACCATCAAGTCCGTCATCAAGAAGATCAATAATCATATGGCCCTCACTACCACGTCACTCCATTTCCTGGATGTACGGAACTACTTAGCTCCAAATTATAGCTATGATCAGTGGGTGAAGGCGTATGACTGTGCACAAACCAAAGTATATATCGACGCTCGACCGCTTGGAGGAAACACAGTTACCACTCCACTCCACTTCTTTGACGATCTGAAGCAAGTGGAATGTTCGGAAGACACGTACCGGGAACTACAGCAGGTATGGAACGACCAACATATGCAGACCTTGCGAGATTTCCTGATATGGTATAATAACTTAGATGTGGTTCCTTTCCTCGAAGCGGCCGAGAAAATGGTTCAACTCTTTCGTCGTGAGATGCACGTCAACATATTCAAGGAGTGCTTGAGTTTACCGGGTCTGGCGCTTCGCCATCTCTTTCAAGATTGTCCCACTTACTTCTCGCTGATACAGCAAAAAGACGCGGACATGTATGATTGTCTAAAACAGAACATCGTGGGTGGGCCCAGTCTTATTTTTCACCGCTACCACGAGAAGGACGTCACCACTCTCCCCGGTGGGAAACCCTGTGCTAAGATCATCGGATTCGATGTCAATGCCCTGTACCTGTGGTCCCTTGCCCAGCCCATGCCCAGCGGTCATTATACGCGCTGGTTGGCGGAAGGTCAGCATTTCACACCGCAACGCACTTCCTACAAACATCTCGCCGACCAGTGGTTGGACTGGGAAGCCTATCGACGGGGAATTTCTATACGCCATCAGACCAACGCCACAGAGAAGCGCATAGGATATCGTCGACTCCCCGTCGATGGGTTTGCCCTTGTGGGTAGGACACCGACCGTATTCCAGTTTTATGGATGCTATTGGCACGGCCACGAATGTCATTTCAGCGCTGGACGCTTCAACCAACGACGTGGGAAATCGGCGGAAGAATTACGGGAAGAAGTCCAGGAGAACGGCGATTACATCAAAGAGAGGAGATACCACCTCATCGAAATGTGGGAGTGTGAACTTCACACCATGTGCCAGGCCCTCCCACATTTACGCCGTTTCCTTAAAGCGCGGGAGTACCCTCTCAGTCGTCGGCCACTCCTGAGTCTGCCACAGATGTTCGACGCCATTCGTTCCGGAGACCTCTACGGCTTTGTGCAATGCGACCTGCATGTTCCCGACACTCTCAAGCCACTCTTCGCCCAGTGCCCACCTATTTTCAAGAACACACTGGTGGGTCGGGATGACATTGGAGACACCATGGATGCCTATGCTGAGCAACACGAGTGTTTGCCTCGACCTCGACGGATGTTGATTGGCAGTATGTGGGCAGAGAAAATCTTGCTGGGCACTCCGCTACTACAGTGGTACATCAGCCACGGTCTGGAAGTCACGCGCGTGTACCAAGTCTTACAGTACGTACCCAACGCCTGTTTGCGGGGAATGCCGACATCGTGACGTCTGCCCCTGGCTATTATGGCAAAACGGTCACTAACCAAGATAAGCACATGAACGTGAACATCTGTACTACCCCACAGGCCCGCAAAAAAGTCAATTCTCCCCTGTTTCGGTCCGTGGAGGTCATCGATGACGACACGTATGAAATCACTTTAGCCAAAAAGACTATCCGTTACAACCTGCCCCTCCAGATTGGATGTATGGTATACCAGATGGCCAAGCTGAGGATGCTCCAGTTTTTGTATGATTTCATGGGTGTGTATTTTAATCCATCAGACTGGCAACTCATGGAGATGGATACAGACTCTGCTTACATGGCCGTGTCTAATGCGGATTGGGAGTCCCTGGTCAAACCCGAGTTACGCGCACAGTATGAGGCGGAACGGGACCAGTGGCTACCTCGACGTGACCATTACCAGTACGACAAGCGGACGCCGGGTCTCTTCAAGTTGGAGTGGAGTGGCGATGCCATGATTGCTCTCTCCTCGAAGACGTATTACTGTTACGGTGGAGACCAAAATAAGTTTGGCTGCAAAGGGGTGAACCGGCGCGATCCGGCCATCGACAAAGCCTTGTACCTGAACGTGCTGCAAAGCCAGGCCAGTGCGAGTGGGACTAACAGAGGATTTCGGGTCGTGGACCATCAGATGCGGACGTACATCCAGAAACGAGATGCCTTCACCTTCTTCTACCCCAAGCGGAAAGTCCTTCCCGATGGCATCAGTACCACTTACCTGGACTTGTGAAACTATGACATTTGATATACTTTTCATGATACGAGTTAAAACTATAACTGTAAAAAAGTCAGAAGGGTCGCCAGTCCAAAGTGCAGGGCGTGGGTTCGAATCCCACGCTCTCACAGTTTTTGTACACACCACCTGTATTCTTTTGTACATATTCTATACATTCTTGTTCACCTGAATAAAAAAAGTCAAAAACATCACTTGTGTTTTTTCATGAATTTTTTTATTGAACATCAATGAACGTCAGAACAACAACGTCATAACAAAAACAATGAGAACACACACATTGAATCAATTAAGACAACCAGAGAAATGGGGCATGCACATTAAAACGAGAGGCAGTCCAGTCGTATACGAGTACATCACGGTCTTCGGCTTGAGAATAATCATCAAACATTTGTATGATCGTTTGCATAGAATGTCCTCTACTCCGGTGGGTGAGATAAAACACACAGTACTGTCCGCATACACTACTCAAGGGTCCTTGTAATCTTTTAGTATTCCAACGCCACACTGTAGTAGATACGTCCATGAACTTCACCAAATCGGGATGCGGGGTGCAAGTCCGTAGGAATCAAAGTATTCGCCTTGGCCCAGGGCGTCCACGTACACAGCCACCCAATCTTCACCAGGTCGAGTACTAGGGTCTGTATTCAGGATGTAGGCTGCTGGGGGGTTGGGGTGGTGGGAAACACATTGCGTGGAAACACACCTCGAAAGGGTACCCTAGGATCTCGCTGGAGTATGCCCATCAGCTGCTCTGTATCCATGACTCTAGCTGGCGTAGTCACACAGGACGTTTCTTTGCTGATCCACGGTGATGACGTTATCAAACTCGGCGTAGCAAATCACGTTAATGGTATGCATTAGAGGGACGGAGAAACGCAGTTCCAACCGTAAGTTTCCTTTCTTGAGCAAGGCCAGTTGATGATCGTGTTCCAAGGTTGGGGTGAGGTCGAAGGCGAACAAAGTGTACCCACGGCCAAAGTCTCGTCGAGTGATGGTATTTCCTTCGCCCTGATTGTTTTGTCCTGTGGCTGTAAACAGGTTCAGGTAGCTCCGCACATAGTGATTGTTACCAAAATCCGGTTGTAACGGACGGGCTGGAATTTGATGGCCGGCCACGTGCAGTGCCAAAAAGTTGAGGTTGAAATGTTGAAAGTGGAACAGATTCTCACCCCACTGTCCATTGAAACTGGTGTTGGTGACACACGCCAGGGTAAGACGTTTAGGGAGATCCCCTAGAAATAAATTTTCACGATTGGCCATCATTGTACCTGCTGGCACAGAGAACACCTTGGTCTGTACGCGTCGGATGGGGTACAGGGCTGGTTTTTTCGATAAGGCTTCCATGTGACTCACCAACACGCCTTGTTGCAAATCCACCGTACGGACAAACAGAGCTGCATCTTCTATGATGATCTTGTAATTGGGGGCATCCCCATCGGCCATCAAGGCGAAAGTGGGTGGGGAACGGATCAACTTGATCTTGATGGATACACCGTTCATCATGTAGCGGTCTTGCAGGAACAGATCGGCGTGCAGTCGTCCCATCATATCGACGGCCGTGCTACGGGCTGTAAACTGCCTGCGATGGCCGAACCCGTTATTGACAGCAGTGACGGCATCCATGGCTCCGGGTGTATCCCTGTAGTACAGCGAGGCTTGCAAGTGTGTTTTTTTGGCATCTTCTCCGTACGACAACAGCGTCTCGATGTAGGCTCGGTACGGGTACGTATTGGTGGACGTACTGATGAGTTTATCGTTCAGACTGATATCCACCTGTTGGAGCAAGGAGTGCAGCCAAAGATTCACCGGGCCTACCACCGCATCGTTCCCGATGGGGTCCCCGGCTCTGTCCACTATTTTGGCTTTCACGTACAAGTACGTGTGGGCTAAATCCAGGTAGGCCGTATCTTTGTTTTTAATGGTAAATTCCAGCGGTCCCGTGCCCATCAGGCTAGCCAGGGGGCGATGTTCTAGCCAACGTCCTTCGGCGACACTGGTCTGTGTGGGTGGAATAATCCACAAATCCAATTCACTGTTGGTAGACGGACACGACTCGGAGTGAATGAATGCCATTATGCGAAGATGTCTCTCTTACCCTTCTTCTTCCGGGGTGTGCGTCGTCGGTGTGTCGGTCGTCGAATGACTCTTCCCTGTGCCCGTGGTTGTCTTTTAAGGGCTTTGGCGATCAAGACGCTGCCTGCTTCTTGGGCCCGTCGTGTCAAGGCTTGTCGGGGTGCCGTTCCTCCCAAGACATCACCGGCCACGCGCAGTCCACTGCGTACCGCTTGTTTACCCACCGCTTTTACTCCCCGTGTCACCAAGGGCAAGAATGTTTTGACGATGCTGCCCAGTATGTTACCCAACCCGTGACCTCGTTGCATGCGTGCACCGCTAAAGATGGGCAAGCTACCTCCAGTTTGTTTCTTGTAGTAGTCGGCATAGCTGGCCGTATGGCACTGGTAAGGCACGTACATTATACGAAGTGAGGAGAACGTGCTTGTCGGAAATGAAGTGTCAGCACCACTTTCCGTCGTTCGAATGCGACCGGGCGTCCCGTGTCATCTCTTTTATCCAACGTGATCGTGTTGATATCGGTGTGTCGTACGGGCAGGTAGAGTATGTGGTTGAAACTCTGGGTGACTTGATCGCCATACTTCTTTTTAATGGGCACCACCCGTAACAGAGGTGTGTTCACATCGCCCACAATATGGCTGTCCACCGCGTCCGAGTAGACGTAGAGTTCGTACATACCCACTTTCATATCCATCACAACATCGCCTGTGTCGGTGGTGGGGCCCGCGTAGATGTCGTAAGGGAGACCTAACATTTGCTGTAGCCTAGGACTGAGTTCCACACCCACGTTGGGGCTGAGCAGGATACAGGCCTTGTCGTTGTGTGCGTTGTAATCGAAGATCACGTGATTCTTGAAGGGATAGGCTTTGACGGGTCTTGAACTATTCGTCACCACCCGTAGAGACTTATAATTCAACAATGTGGTCATACCCTCTATAAACGCCTTGGGGGTATCGTATTGGCCTTCGGGTAGAGTCAGTCGGTTTACTTTGCCTTCGTAGGTCACCTCGTACCATACTTCTTTGCCTCGCACGTTGTACCACGAGTAAGGGTATTGAATATCCACCAGTCCACATTCCCACCGTCCAGGTAAATGCAACGGTTGCGGTAATTGGGTCACGTACTTGGTAATGCCTATCCTACTTCGTAGGTCCTGTGACGTTAGTCACACTGCCATGTTGAAAATTGCATTTTGTTGGACACTGTTTCAAGCCAAATTTAAACCTCTGCCAATTGGGCCGGAAGTAGAAAGCATCAGATACGACATTCACTATTATGCCGTCGTCTATAAAAGAATTTCTGCGTCAATAATCGAAATACCTATTACGTATGCCAGTTAGTACCAATCCCAAATGTGTATGAAATAAAAACGTGAGTAGTGTGACTAACGTCACAAGACCTACGAAGTAGGGTGAGGATGATGACTTGGGGATCCAAGCGTAATGTTACAGGTCACCTAAGTAGGTCAAGTTTTTATCAAAAGTAAGTCAGCTCAGAACTTGCTGGTAACAATTCAACGGTTCTAATGTCAATAGTTCTTCTTATTTTGCCGACAAAAGGATTCGGATGGACTGACTCACTCACTCACTCAGTACCGGACAATTTGCAAATGAGAGCCTACTTCGTAGTAATAATGAAAATAATGAAGTACCTTCAATGATGTCAGCAAGACATGATGATCAGACCATTTTTCTTTATACAAATGAATGCCAAGACGGTCCCAGAGTATTTTTGCACTCACGCTTTGAATGTGCCTGTTAAATTGAACACGATGGAGATGCAGAACACATGATTTTCAAACGGTCGCGGGTTACGCAGATTTAGCCAAGGATTACGATCGTATCTTGCCGTCAGTGGACGATATCGTATCACATAATTTGTGAAACTTGCATGTATCATTCTGTGTCGTTGATCAAAATCGTCATAGGTCATACCGCTCCTGGACCTTTTCGAAATGTGGATTCTAAGCTTTTTTATTGTTTAAAGCGGTTCTAATGATACATATTTTTGGCGACGGTGTTGCCCCTCCCCTCTTTGTATCTATATATACAAGTACAGATACAGTCGATTGAATATCGTTGACTCTACATAAGAGCGGCTTCCGGTTATTAGCAGTGATAGCCCGTGATTCATTCTCAGAGTACGCACTGACAAGGTTAAACTCGTATGAAGATGTCAACAACTAAATAGCAACATTTCGTAACATAAACCAGACTTCCATAGCACAGGGTAAAGTCAATAAAGTGAAGTCGGCTGTTCGTCAGACCACGATGGCCCATACAGATCGCCGCGTTCGCAATCACATAGCCATTTCTGTATGGATAAGCTATAAAATTCGATTGTGGTGAACAAATGGCGTTTCCGAAAGAACACTACAGACTGATATTCTGACGCACCTGTACCAAAATAACATCCCAAGGATTGCCCATTTTCTGTACCTGTTCACGTGGAAGCATATATGAATAACGTGACTACGAGGCCCCTGTTAACGTCTGGACGTCTGTTAACTGTGATCTGGTTACCTGTTCAAATCTAAATTAATTGCCAGAAGGTTTTCTCGTGAAGCAGCTTCCCAAGAAGAAGATGGATAAAAAATGTCATTTGAGATGATGTACCAGCAAATACGAGAATTGTATTCAGTTTTGCAATAATTCGTTTAATTTAGACGAGGAAACAGTCGTTTTGCCTATGTATTTTACAAACAAAACATAACTTTACCTTGAGGAAAAGAAGCTACATGTACCTTTATGCCAGTCTAATACTTCAAAGGATTTCTGGAGGCTTACATACAACCACTAGCATGCAGTTGCACCTTACAGTATGTAATGCTATATGCTCGTACAATAAGTCATCGCAAGGCGAAAAAGTACGGATTGCTCTTTGAGAACATGTAATGGCATTTGTGTACTGGGATGTCTTTTGGGCATAATATAACATCCTCGGTTATAATTATTACCAGGTTCCGAGGCGTCAGAAAAGAATACTAAGCAGATGTTTATACCTGTTGGAGAAATCTAGAAAATATGCCGAGGAAAAATATCTAACGTATGCGGTATATAGAGGTACTCCAGAAATATTACGTGGCTGTTTCTAGAAAAATGCTAACCATCTGCACGTTCATGCACGAAGAATATACGTAGACATGAAATTGGAAGTTTTACCATAACTGACATATGTTTACAAGCGTCTGGTCCGTCATTCATAATTCAGCCGTCGTCCATTAAAGAATATCCGCGTCCATAATCCAAGGACATATTCTATATAACAGTATTAGCACCAAATTCAAAAAGACAATCATAGTATACATAAACATAGGCTAGTTTTCTGCATGAGAGAAGCGGTCAACAGTTTTCAGTGATGCCGACAAGACCTCATGATGTTCCAAAAATATAAAATCCCTATCGCTGATCAGTATTCTTAATCTATAATAATCGTTGTAAGGTCGTCATCTAGAGAATGATGTATCACAGTCACGCTTTCATTGTGTCTGTTCATAAGAGCGCCATGAGGATCTTGAAGTACATGGGTTCATTCGGCTCATATACAGACATGTTCAAGACAGCCGGCAAGTCACTCAGAACTTAGACGAGAACTGTATTTAGTACTGCAATAATTTAGACCTGGATCTCTATGAAAGTGAAGCGGGTCTTCTCTCTCGTCGATTTTACGATCCCTATCTGGAGAGTACTATACCGGAAGGACGTACATATGGCGTAAACATATCTCGCCTAGTAGCATTTGCTAGATCCTGTGTTGAATGTGACGATTTTAACGTCACAAAACATTATTGCAGAAACTTATAAAACAGGGCTATATCATCAAGCGCCTCTACTCAAAGTTTCTCAAATTTGACGATACATATCCCATGCTGATAGCAAAATACGATAGATTCTTCATGTAAGAAACTATTGTCTGGGTTTTTATGCAGCTGAAAAGGATCAAATCCAGACTCATTGTTGTCCCTATACTTGGTTATTGTATGCATTGTCTCGTGGTTCTTACAAGGAACATGAACCCAAAATACGAGAGTAGCGTACAATATCTATGGCGTTATGTTTCGCAATTTATGTCTAATTCCGCTTAACCCGGGGCTAGGGTCGTATCGACCCATGTATTTCAAGATCCTCATAGTGTGCATATGAACAGTCACAATCAAAGCGTGACTGGAATACATCACACTCTAGATAACGACTTTACAACGAACATCATATAGATTAAGAATACTGATCAGCGATACGGATTTGATATTTTTGGAACATCATGATGTCTTGCGGGCATCATTGAAAACTGTTGACCGCTTCTCTCTTGCATGAAACTAGCCTAGTTCAGGTATACCATGATTTATTCTTTTAATTTGGTGCTAACGGTATTATGTGAATTAGGTCCTTGGATTATGGACACGGAAATTGTTTTATGGACGACGTCGATTTCCTCCGGTTTATGAACGAAAGAACTTTATCTTTGCTCAAATATGACCATGGCAGACAATCAGTATAATCTAACAAGGTGACCAAAGCCTGTGCGCCGGATGTATCATACTGTTTGTATCTGATAAATTCGGCCAATACATAATTAGAAGGTTTTCGTCATTTCATATAATCAGTATCCACAGCTTGATTCTCTTTATACAATTAGGCTCTAAATGAAGTAAATATTATACGCTACAAAGTCAGGGAGTGCCAGCTCCTCCTAATGGTGTGTCGTTTCGAAGATAGGGTATAAAGATTGGTAGGGGGCATAGTGACCCCTACCAGGGGGCATAGTGACCCCTATCAGGGGGCATAGTGACCCCTACCAGGGGGCATAATGACCCCTACCAGGGGGCATAATGGCCCCTCTCAGGCCTGGTATGGTTAAATAAATGCAAACTATTCGTAGTAAAGAAACTTCCGTCTGTTGTTTGTCAGGATGGGGGAAGTATAGAGCATCACAAACAACACGAGTGTGACGGATTCATCTCTCCCAGGCTGGGAGTAATGCTACAGTTAATTAATCATTTCAAGTTCGCTCAAATGTCACCATAGAAATATCAAGCACTTCTATGTCATGTTGGCAAAATAAAATATATCGACTATCTTTGATGAACATTGAGGTAAAAGAGGTGCAATATCTAAATACGGAACATGCCGTATACACGTGTTTAACATCTATACCAATATAATTCTCAATCTCTTCGTGGCAGGGTCACCTGTAAGGCAAGTTTACCCCGATCCCATGTCTCTCATGATTTCCACTCTCGCTAAGGTTATCCGCATAGGGTAGAAATGTTGCTACTTGCACACCTGTGTGTTCTATTTGGCAAAGACGCTCCAAATACCCAGATTCTTCGACCGGGCTGGTTTCTCGACCGGGTTGATTTGAAAATTGACAAGGCGTTTGGTCATTTGTAATTTAAAGGGGAACCATAAATGCATAAGCTGGTGCGGATGTAATTAAAACTTTTGAAAATTGTATTTTGGGGGAACGGTGTTCCAAGACGAATTTAACCCTCTGCCAACTGGGATTCAAGAAGAAAGCGTCAGATCCAACATTCAATATGTTGCCGTCGTCCATAAAAGAATTTCCGCGTCAATAATCGAAATACCTATTTTCGTATGGCCGTTAGCACCAATTTCAAATGTGCATGAAATAAAAATGATAGTTTTCTACAAGAGAAACGGTCAATAGTTTCCAATATCAGCAAGATATGATGATGTTCTGTACATAAAATCCTAATCAATGACCAATGTTCTTTATCCAACTGAATGCCAAGACGTTTCCAGAGTAGTCACGCTTTGTTTGTGGTGTTCAATTGAACACCATGGAGATGTGAACACAAGCATCTTGTCCGTCAATCGATATTCAGCCGTCTTCAAGTTGAGAATTTTCTCGTCCATAATCCAAGGACCTATTTCAAACACATAATTTTCAAACTGTCCCTAACCCCAGGTTAAGGGGAAATAGGCACAAGTTACGATCGTATTTTGCCGTCAGTGTACGATATTTATCAGATAATTTGAGTTCTGTGGTGTTGAATAAGTCGTCACAGGGCATACCGCTCCCGTAACTTTTTCGAAATGCGGGGGCTGAACCCTATCTGGCCTGGGCTTTTGGGGACCTGTCCAGGCCTGCTGGGGAACCAAAATGGACCCTCTAATTATTTTTCTCACTCCTTGAGTTAGTGGGCTGAAACTTACAACACTATACCCTTGGGTCAAGCTCTAATAGAAATTGTAACAAAATGCAAGATGGTCTTTATGATGACGTCACAGTGACGTCATTTCCAAAACAGACATTTTTGGTCGATTTTTGATCAAATTTTTCGAATTTTTATTGGTGTAGTTTCTCCGCAAAACCTGATGGCGGTACCCCAAGTGACCGCCATCTAAAATTTGCCCATGATTTTCTGCTTGGGGTTATCCAAATAGGCTTATAATGACCAAATGTGATAAATTGTAAAGTCATGGAGTGTGAGCTCTCATTTGCATATATACAGTCGCTTGAATGTCCTTGGTTCTACATATTCGCGACGCACTGACATTCCCCGAGTACGCACTGACAAGATTAGTCTCGTATGAAGATGTCAACAAAATACCATCATTCCGTAACATCAAACAGAACTCCAATAGCAGAGGGTACAGTCAATAATGTGAAATCGGTTGTTCGTCAGAACCACAATCGTCCACACAGATCGCCGCGTTCACAATCACATAGCCACTTCTATCTGGATAAGCGATATATTTCGATGGTGGTGAGCTGATATGACGCTGTTTCCGATAATAACACTGTAGACTGATATTCATCCCTATAGGATTGCGCATTTATTGTATCTGTTCATGTGGACACCGATAAGAATGACGTGACTACACCGCCTCTAACACCGGTTTAAGCCGAATTGGGCATGTCTATGCATCGGAGAGCTTCGCAAACCTACACTTTTCTAGATGGACTGTGTTACATGATCAAATCTTTAAACGCCCGACGTTTTTCTCGCGAATTTATTTCTCACCCAACAAGAAGCTGATAGATAAATATCTATTTTAACAAGTCGATCAGTTACAGTTCGAAACGGCCGGTATGTTGTCGTGATGTTAACAAGGCATACAATATAACTTCGAGTTCTATTTGGAAGCATTATTTGTTATTTCGGCGACACGGGTGAAACCAAAGATAGAACCAACGAATTATCAAAAATGGTTCTGCGAGGAACCGACTCGGTACCATGCGGAACCATTTCGGTTCCATAGATTCATCTTGGGTTTTTTTCTTTTGGTTCCAATTGTATAGCAGTCGAAGAGCCAACATTTTTGAGAACACGGTGTGTGTATTTTTCTTCCATTTCACCAGATTGTACTCGTAATATCAGTAACAAAAGTTGATTGAAGATGTTTGAAATACAAAAACCGAAATTCCAAATATATATTGTGTTCACAATATCGAACATAGCGGATACAGTTTAATAGACTTTCGGATTGTGTTCGAAATATTCGCAACGTGTGTCAGCTTGGTCAGAAAGAAGATTATTATTATGTCAGGAACATCCACTTCTATCCGAAATTTCAGAAACCGAGATCAAGTTACACATTCGCTTCGAAATAACGGAAACTGACGTTGAACAACAGAATATACTGGACATTTCATCAACAAGTGTGAACTGCCAGAAAGTGTCTGAGTGTATTGAAGCACGGTTAGTTTTAGAAGTCACGAACAAGTCACTCAGAACAAAAGACGAGAATTGTATCTAATATTGCAATAATGTGTTTAGTTTTGACTAGGAAATAGTCGTTTGATCTGTGTATTTTACTATAAACAATATACCATTCAGCCTGGGGAAAAGAAACTGCATGTACCTTTATGCCAGTCTACTACTTCAAAGGATTGCTGGAGGCTTAAATACAACCACTAGCATGTAGTTGCACCTTAGAGTAAGTAATGCTATATGCTCGTACAATAAGTCATTGCCAGGGGAAAAAATACGGATTGCTCTTTGAGACCATGTAATGGTATGTGTGTGCTAGGAAGGTCTTTGGGGCATAATATAACATCCTCGGTTATAATTATTACCAGGTTACGAGGCGTCAGAAAAGAATACGAAACAGATGTTTATACCTGTAGGAGAAATCTAGAAAATATGCCGAGGAAATATATCTAACGTATACGGTATATAGAGGTACTGTAGAAATATTACGTGACTGTATCTAGAAAAATGCTAACCATCTGCACGTTCAGGCACGAAGAATAGACGTAGACATATGAAAGTGGACGTGTTTACCATAACTGACATGCAATGTGGATTCTTCCGTGAATCCATATTTCGACATATCCAAGACAGCCATGCTCGATTGTGTGAAACATACTCTGCTCACTTATCTGAAGCGGTCGTTGAAGTGAAATTGGATTGCAAACGTTTGTTTTTATATATTTTCCTATTTATATTTTGTAGAGATTGAATAATGATAGAAATACCGGTCCATGTACTTCGTTTGATTTAATTTTGAGTAGTATATCTGGAGGAAGCTTTTAAAAAGTTGAGGTTGAATTCAGATGTACAAACCGTTATCGTTTATCGTTCCTTGATTGTGACCAGCCACCTGAAGACTGAACGTTATAAGTATTGACGTCGAGGTAAGAGGTCTTATATGCCATCACATACAAGCGTCAAACAAAGGGAGGTGAGCGATG
The DNA here is from genome assembly GCA_036873755.1 of Hanleya hanleyi. Taxonomy (NCBI): domain Eukaryota; kingdom Metazoa; phylum Mollusca; class Polyplacophora; order Lepidopleurida; family Hanleyidae; genus Hanleya; species Hanleya hanleyi. The sequence goes on along the minus strand of JAVTVY010026446.1, from coordinate 57,673 downwards.
CGCATCTCATTTTTGAAATCGATCGGGCTTGAGATAGCAACTGTGTGGTACTGTGGGTGCATTGTAGTGAAATATCTTACGTTACGGCATTCGTTTGGGGTCTCGCTCAAATATTGCCCTAAACACAGGGACTATTTATATTTCATATATCAAAATAATTCTATGTATCTCAGGCATAATTTCAGGCCAAAAGATTGAACTGTCTAAAAAAATTGATTAACTGACCTACATTCAGCAGCAACAACAACGCCGACATTTGGGCTGATTTTCAACAAAATACATCATTTTCTCCTGACGACTGAAGTAGCCACTAAGTAAATGAGATGTTTATATTCACTGCGACTACGACTCCATTCAGCTCCCAAAAAAGTAGAAATCGTATAACTATCGTCATAAAGTTTTCCGTATTTCCTGTCGTCTCAGCCACAAAAATGGCGCCTAAATAATAACCTCTTTCCCATGTGTTCCCATGCGTTCGAAATATTCGCAACGTGTGTCAACTTGGTCAAATAATAGATTATTATTATGTCAGGAACATCCACTTCTTTCCGAAATATCAGAAACCTAGATCAAGTTACACATTCGCTTCGAAATAACGGAAACTGACGTTGAACAACAGAATATACTGGACATTTCATCAACAAGTGTGAACTGCCAGAAAGTGTCTGAGTGTATTGAAGCACAGTTAGTTTTAGAAGTCACGAACAAGTCACTCAGAATAAAAGACGAGAATTGTATCTAATATTGCAATAATGTGTTTAGTTTTGACTAGGAAATAGTCGTTTGATCTGTGTATTTTACTATAAACAATATACCATTCAGCCTGGGGAAGAGAAGCTGCATGTACCTTTATGCCAGTCTAATACTTCAAAGGATTTCTGGAGGCTTAAATACAACCACTAGCATGCAGTTGCACCTTAGAGTAAGTAATGCTATATGCTCGTACAATAAGTCATCGCCAGGGGAAAAAATACGGATTGCTCTTTGAGAACATGTAATGGTATTTGTGTGCTAGGAGGGTCTTTGGGGCATAATATAACATCCTCGGTTATAATTACTACCAGGTTACGAGGCGTCAGAAAAGAATACGAAGCAGATGTTTATACCTGTTGGAGAAATCTAGAAAATATGCCGCGGAAATATATCTAATGTGCACAGTATATAGAGGTACTGTAGAAATATTACGTGACTGTATCTAGAAAAATGCTAACCATCTGCACGTTCGTGCACGAAGAATATGCGTAGATGTGAAAGTGGACGTTTTTACCATAACTGACATATGTGGATTCCCTTGTGAATTCATATACCGACATGTTGAAGACAGCCTGCAACTCACTCAGAATATGGACGAGAACTGTATTTAGTATTGCAATAATTTAGACCTGAATCTCTATCAAAATGAAATGGATCTTCTCTCTCGTCGACTTTACGACGAAAGAGATGATTGTGCTCAGTATCTGGAGAGTACTATACCAGAGAGACCTGCATATGGCGTAAAAATATCTCGCCTAGTAGCATTTGCTAGATCCTGTGTTGAATGTGACGATTTTAAACAACGTCAGAAAACATTATTGCAGAGACTTATAAAACAAGCGTCTCCACCCAAAGTTTCTCAAATTTGACGATACATATCGCATGCTGATAGCAAAATATGGTAGATACTTCATACAGGAAGCTATTGTCTGAGTCTTTGTGTAGCTAAAAAGGCTTAAGTCTAGACATATTGTTTCCCCCATACTTGGCTATTGTATGCATTGTCTCGTGGTTCTTACAAGGCGCATGGACCTAAAATACCAGCGTAGCGTGCAAAATCTATGGCGTTATGTTTCGTAATTTGTATCTAATTCCGCTTATCCCGCGGTTTAGGGCCGTATCGACCCATGTATTTCAAGATCCTCCTAGTGTTCATATGAGCCGTCACAATCAAAGCGTGACTGGGATACATTACACTCTAGATAACGACTTTACAGCGAACATCACATGGATTAAGAATACTGATTAGCGATACGGCTTTGATATTTTTGGATCATCATGTCTTGCTGGCATCATTGAAAACTGTTGACCGCTTCTCTCTTGCAGGAAACTAGCCCAGGTTAGGTATACCATGATTTATTCTTTTAATTTGGTGCTAACGGTATTATATGAATTAGATCTTTGGATTATAGACTCGGAAATTGTTTTATGGACGACGGCGATTTTCTCCTGTTTATCAATGAAAGAAGTTTATCCTAGCTCAAATATGACCATGACAGACAATCGGCCTAATCTAACAAGGTGATCAAAGCCTGTGTGCCGAATGTACCTTACCTTTTTTATCTGATAATTAGAAGGCTTTCGTCATTTCATATAAACAGTATCCACAGCTTGCGACGCTTACCCATGATTGCCTTTATATAATTAGGCTTTAAATGACCTAAATATTATAAACCACTAAGTCAAGGAGTGCCACCTCCTAATTTTGTGTGGTTCCGAAGATAGGGTATAAAGATTGGTAGAGGGGCATAATGAACCCTACCAGGGGGCATAATGATCCCTACCAGGGGGCATAATGATCCCTACCAGGAGGCATAATGACCCCTACCAGGGGGCATAATGTCCCCTACCAGGGGGCATAATGTCCCCTACCAGGGGGCGTAATGATCCCTACCGGGAGGCATAATAACCCCTACCAGGAGGCATAATGATCCCTACCAGGAGGCATAATGACCCCTACCAGGAGGCATAATGACCTCTACCAGGAGGCATAATGATCCCTACTCGGGGGCATAATGATCCCTACCAGGGGGCATGATGATCCCTACCAGGAGGCATAATGATCCCTACCAGGGGGCATAATGTCCCCTACCAGGGGGTATAATGATCCCTACCAGGAGGCATAATGACCCCTACCAGGAGGCATAATGATCCCTACCAGGGGGCATAATGATCCTTACCAGGGGGCATAATGATCCCTACCAGGAGGCATAATGACCCCTACCAGGAGGCATAATGATCCCTACCAGGGGGCATAATGATCCCTACCGGGGGGCATAATGACCCCTCTCAGGCTTGGTAGGGTTGAGTAAACGCAAACTATTCGTAGTAAAGAAAGTACCGTCTGTTGTTTGTCAGGATGGGGGAAGTATAGAGCGTCACAAACAGCGCGAGTGTTACAGATTCATCTCTCCCATTTCAAGGTCGCTCAAATTTCACCAGGAATATCAATCGCTTCTATGTCATGTTGACAAAATAAAATATATCGACTATCTTTGATGAACATTGAGGTAAAAGAGGTGCAATATCTAAATACGGAACATGCCGTAAACACGTGTCTAACATCTGTACCATTATAATTCCCAAACTCGTCCTGGCAGGGTCACCTGTAAGGCAAGTTTACCCCGATCCCATGTCTCTCATCATTTTTACTCTCGCAAAGGTTATCTGCATATGGTAGGAATGTTGTTAATTGCCCACCTGTGTGTTCTGTTTTGCAAAGACGCTCCAAATACCCAGATTTCTCGACCGGGCTGGTTTCTCGACCAGGCTGATTTGAAAATTTTGTGGTGTGGTCATTTGTAATTTAAAGCGAAACCACACATGCATGAGCTGGTGATGGTGCGGGTGTAATTAGGACTCTTGAAAATTGTATTTTGGGGGACGCTGTTTCAAGACGCGGCATAATCGAAATACCTATTTTCGTATGGCAGTTAATACCAATTCCAAATGTGTATGGAATAAAACTAATAAAAACACAAGTTTCCTACAAGAGAAATGATCAATGATGTCAGCAAGATATGATGATGTTCTCTACATACAATCCTAATCAATGACCAATATTCTTCATCCAAATGAATGCCAATACTTTTTCAGTGTATGTATCATAGTCACGCTTTCATTGTGATTATTCATTGGAACACCATGGAGATATCAGTACAAGCATCTAGCCCGTCATTCAATGTTCAGTCGTCTTCAATTTAAAAAAAAATTCGTCCATTATCCAAAAACCTATTCCATACACATAATTTTCAAACTGTCCCTAACCCCAGGTTAAGCGGAAATGGGCACAAGTTACGATCGTATTTTGCCGTCAGTGTACGATATTTATCAGATAATTTGAGTTAAGTTTTTGCAGTAATATTCTGTGGTGTTGAATAAATCGTCACAGGGCATGTACCGGCATGTATTGCTTATTCCTTAGTTACCTCATGTCCATCTCCCTCTCTCACCCCCATCAACGCCTCCTCTATCTCAGTTACCTCATCTCCATCTCCCTCTCTCACCCCCATCAACCCCTCCTCTATCTCAGTTACCTCATCTCCATCTCCCTCTCTCCCCCCCATCAACCCCTCCTCTATCTCAGTTACCTCATCTCCATCTCCCTCTCTCACCCCCATCAATCCCTCCTCTATCTCAGTTACCTCATCTCCATCTCCCTCTCTCACCCCCATCAATCCCTCCTCTATCTCAGTTACCTCATCTCCATCTCCCTCTCTCACCCCCATCAATCCCTCCTCTATCTCAGTTACCTCATCTCCATCTCCCTCTCTCACCCCCATCAACGCCTCCTCTATCTCAGTTACCTCATCTCCATCTCCCTCTCTCACCCCCATCAACCCCTCCTCTATCTCAGTTACCTCATCTCCATCTCCCTCTCTCCCCCCCATCAACCCCTCCTCTATCTCAGTTACCTCATCTCCATCTCCCTCTCTCACCCCCATCAATCCCTCCTCTATCTCAGTTACCTCATCTCCATCTCCCTCTCTCACCCCCATCAATCCCTCCTCTATCTCAGTTACCTCATCTCCATCTCCCTCTCTCACCCCCATCAACCCCTCCTCTATCTCAGTTACCTCATCTCCATCTCCCTCTCTCACCCCCATCAACCCCTCCTCTATCTCAGTTACCTCATCTCCATCTCCCTCTCTCACCCCCATCAACGCCTCCTCTATCTCAGTTACCTCATCTCCATCTCCCTCTCTCACCCCCATCAACCCCACCTCTATCTCAGTTACCAATTGAGCAACTACATGTACATTTATCTTTTAGAACTACTAAATAAAATTGACAATACTCTATAGCCTTCCATAGTGAAATTTACGGGAAGTTCACTGCCCTGTCATGTATTCCTTGTGTTTCTAATTCACACAAAATCACACAATTGATCACCTACCACTACAACTGGTAGCTATTTCTTGGACACATTTGGCCACCTTGTGCCATTCCGGAGCTAACTGCTTGTCAAATACCACCATCATCAACTCAAGGCCTGAAAATATTATAATTGTGATGATCACTTGAAACATAATACACATAATATCCCTCTAATAATTCAATACAGAGGAAGTGAATTTTTTGTTGTTTTTTTTTTGTGATCAAAGTTATTATATTAGAACAGGAAGTTGACAAAATGGTCCAAAATCATGCAGATAATTCATTATTTCTTCGCTACTTCAATTATTTTAGACGGTGATCAAATATATCAAAACAGCAGATTGAATTTTGTCCCGGGGTGATTGAGTTTTAGTAGGGGGATTGAATTATTAGAGGGATTACCGTGGCCCATTCACCAGATCCACAATCATTATGCACCAGCATACACAGAGATGGGGGACAGTGCAGACCCAGTCAGTGAGATTTCACCAGGTGTGTATAACAGGGTTCATAAAAATCCAGGAGTTTTCCATGACTTTCCAGGAGTCTTTAGTACATTAACTCGCAACGAAGAAAAGCAAATTAACGAAGTTCAGGAACAAGTTTTGACTCAGTGATGAGTGGCATCAGATCGCTGTTTCTCCCATAAGATGAAAGTGTGGTTCTTCCCGGAGTTTCCAGGAATTTAACTTTATTTTTAAGCATTTTTCAGGGCTTTCCAGGTTAGGAATTAAATTCCAGGAGTTTTAAGGACTTTCCAGATTTGTTTTCGTTTATTTTTATTGTTTTGATTGGAATGTCGAGAAAAAAATGTCTGTTTTACTCTTGAAAAGTAACAATGATGCTATAATCTACAATACGAAGCTGCGCATCTGAAAACCCCTCGGCTCTGGGCGCCAGCCATTCATAATGTATTCAATTTGAAGCAAGACTTCAGGAACACCAAGCAGTCAAGTGACAAATATACAGATTATGAAAAAATTTGCCATTAGAAATGGCCTCTAAGGTTTATGTCCAATCAGAGAAGTCGGTATTCATTACATAAGTCTGTTGATGCATCGATGATGTATACCAAATTTTGTCATAGAGCATTTGAAAATTATCAGAGATAGAGATCATTAATGATTTCGCATAAATTAAAGATGGCCGCCCATCCTTCCCACCACTCAGAGAAACTGATGTGGTTATTCATTGCAAGTGTCTTGATACATGGATGCTGTATACCAAGTTTCATATAGAACACTGAAATGGTATCAAAGATATACATCATCAAAGATTTTGCATAAATTAAAGATGGCCACCAAGGTTTCCGCCCAATCAGAAACACCAGAACTGCCATTTATCGTAAGTCTATTGATGCATCGATGATATATGCCAAATTTTACATCGAGCACTCGAACGGTATCAGAGATAGAGATCATTAATGATTTCGCATAAATTAAAGATGGCCGCCCATCCTTCCTGCCACTCAGAGGAACTGATGTGGTTATACATTGCAGGTCTCTTGATACATCGATGCTGTATACCAAGTTTCGTATAGAACACTTGAATGGTATCAAAGATATATATCATTAAAGATTTTGCATAAATTAAAGATGGCCGCCAAGGTTTCCACCGAATCAGGGAAACTGGTTTGGTCATTCCTTTGAAGTTTCTTGATGCATCAATGATCTATACCAAGTTCACACACGGAACAGTGAAATGGTACCTAAGATACACAAGATTAATGATTTCGCATAAATTAAATATGGCCGCCAAAGTTTCCAACCAATCAGGTCCAGATTCAATAGGGTTCTGGGTCATGAGCATACATCGATGCTGTGTACCAAGTTTCGTATAGAACTCTTGAATGGTATCAAAGATATATATCATTAAAGATTTTGCATAAATTAAAGATGGCCGCCAAGGTTTCCACCCAATCAGGGAAACTGGTTTGGTCATTCCCTTGAAGTTTCTTGATGCATCGATGATCTATACCAAGTTCACACACGGAACAGTGAAATGGTACCTAAGATACACAAGATTAATGATTTCGCATAAATTAAATATGGCCGCCAAAGTTTCCAACCAATCAGGTCCAGATTCAATAGGGTTCCGGGTCATGAGCATACATCGATGCTGTATACCAAGTTTCGTATAGAACACTTGAATGGTATCAAAGATATATATCATTAAAGATTTTGCATAAATTAAAGATGGCCGCCAAGGTTTCCACCGAATCAGGGAAACTGGTTTGGTCATTCCTTTGAAGTTTCTTGATGCATCGATGATCTATACCAAGTTCACACACGGAACAGGGAAATGGTACCTAAGATACACAAGATTAATGATTTCGCATAAATTAAATATGGCCGCCAAAGTTTCCAACCAATCAGGTCCAGATTCAATAGGGTTCTGGGTCAGTAGCATATGGATGTGCAGTGCAAGTTTGGTGTGCCTAGGGTAAGTCGTTCTAAAGATATCTTGGTAACGAGAAAGCTGTGATGGTTTCGCATAAATTAAAGATGGCCGCCAAAGTTTCCAACCAATCAGGTCCAGATTCAATAGGGTTCTGCGTCACGTGCATACGGATGTGCCTAGGGTAAGTCGTTCTGAAGATATCTTGGTAACGAGAAACGTGTGACGGACGGACGGACGGACAGACGGACAGACGGACATGACGACGACAATACCCTTCGGCCAAATTTTGGCCGAGGGGTAAAAATGAGTGGCGCACATTACATGTACCAAAACACATCCAGCATTATCTCACCTAAATAAGCCGTCTGTATAACGAGCTCGGGAGCGTTTTTCAGGTAGACTTTGTCTGAGTGGGAGATACTGTTGGACCGACTCTGCTCGTTAAGCGACAGGTGGTGACCACTCTTACTGGACGAGTTTGAGTGAGTGGGTGCCTTGGCAGGTGGGTTTAGGGCATTCAGCGTTATGGTCAACCCAAAGGAGATATCCACCTGGCGAAGCTTGGGCGTGTCTGAGAATGAAAATATTCAGATGCAAATGATAACAGAAAAATAAATGCATGGGCAATAAAGTTCCTGAAACAATTGTAGTCAAGACACTGATCACCGGAAAATACTTTCTACCACTCTATAACTGTTCAGAGAAAATCATGAAGTAATCACTCGATTGTCACCATAGCAATTACGAAAACTCAAAAGAAGTACAGGATGTTTCGTTTGTGTAAAACTGTGGGTCCATCATAAAATAACAATGGATGGACTGGTCATGCCTCTGTGAGCAGCAATCTGCACCTTATAAACCTCTAATTCTTGCTATGGTTGTTTATCTGGTGATAACTAGCATAGATATGGTGAAATGTTCTTCATCTTACTGCTCACATGTACCGTAAATAATGTTTTCAAATTTGTAACTTGGACATCAAGCATGTCAAGTGGGAAATATGCCAGTTATCACCAATTAAAAATATTCCCTCATATTAAAGCATAGTCAGAGAGAAATTATATTTTCAAAAGCCAGATTGCAGCCAGAAGCTGAACAGCTATGCACTAAAGTGTCTGGAATCTGTCTATTATTAATTGAGTGAGTGAGCGAATATGATTCAACATTGCTTCCAACTACATTTCAGTCATATCACGATGTTGGGTCCTATTCCTTTTTTAAACCCAGGAACCCCACAGGTATGGTCTTATTCCTTTTTACACTCCTATTCCTTTCCACGTTCGAGAACCCCAAAGGGTGACCCAGTTTGTCACTTCTTATGACAAGGTGTCTCAGGAGCTGAGGCCTATTCTTATCATCATCTGAGGCTTGCATGACGAGATCCCAGATCAGGCAACGATTTGGTGTAAGACTCACGAAATATAATTGACAAAGGATCTGCTGCTAGTTGTATTGTCAGTCTTTTGTCCAGGATATTACCTTTTCAATGGCAGGTCTTACACCAAAGCCTTGCCCCAGGTCAACCCTGGGAGTCTCATATGGCATGTGTCATAGATTTTTTATGAGTGTGAAGAGTCATGCGACTTAGCCCATAACAGCCAATGGCAGGGCAATTGATATCTCTGATTGGCAACCAACAAGTGCAGGTGTGCCGAATTGAAGCAGTCACTTGCTAGCCTACCAAAGGGCTAGATAAAACAGTAAATATGATTAGACATCTTGGAAGGGCAACCAATATTCATCTGATCCTCTTCAGTAACTGTCTACCAGAGAGCTAACATAGGGCATCACTGTCACCTCAGCAACTGTCTACCGGAGAGCTAACATAGGGCATCACTGTCACCTCAGCAACTGTCTACCGGAGAGCTAACATAGGGCATCCCTGTCACCTCAGCAACTGTCTACCGGAGAGCTAACATAGGGCATCACTGTCACCTCACCAACTGTCTACCGGAGAGCTAACATATGGCATCACTGTCACCTCAGCAACTGTCTACCGGAGAGCTAACATAGGGCATCACTGTCACCTCAGCAACTGTCTACCGGAGAGCTAACATAGGGCATCACTGTCACCTCAGCAACTGTCTACCGGAGAGCTAACATAGGGCATCACTGTCACCTCAGCAACTGTCTACCGGAGAGCTAACATAGGGCATCACTGTCAACTGTCTCAGCTAACATAGGGCATCACTGTCACCTCACCAACTGTCTACCAGAGAACTAACATAGGGCATCACTGTCACCTCAGCAACTGTCTACCAGAGAACTAACATAGGGCATCACTGTCACCTCAGCAACTGTCTACCGGAGAGCTAACATAGGGCATCACTGTCACCTCAGCAACTGTCTACCGGAGAGCTAACATAGGGCATCACTGTCACCTCAGCAACTGTCTACCAGAGAGCTAACATAGGGCATCACTGTCACCTCAGCAACTGTCTACCGGAGAGCTAACATAGGGCATCACTGTCACCTCACCAACTGTCTACCGGAGAGCTAACATAGGGCATCACTGTCACCTCAGCAACTGTCTACCGGAGAGCTAACATAGGGCATCACTGTCACCTCACCAACTGTCTACCAGAGAGCTAACATAGGGCATCACTGTCACCTCACCAACTGTCTACCGGAGAGCTAACATAGGGCATCACTGTCACCTCACCAACTGTCTACCAGAGAGCTAACATAGGGCATCACTGTCACCTCAGCAACTGTCTACCGGAGAGCTAACATAGGGCATCACTGTCACCTCACCAACTGTCTACCGGAGAGCTAACATAGGGCATCACTGTCACCTCACCAACTGTCTACCGGAGAGCTAACATAGGGCATCACTGTCACCTCACCAACTGTCTACCAGAGAGCTAACATAGGGCATCACTGTCACCTCACCAACTGTCTACCGGAGAGCTAACATAGGGCATCACTGTCACCTCACCAACTGTCTACCAGAGAGCTAACATAGGGCATCACTGTCACCTCAGCAACAATGGCATTACACATAAAAGTTGGCGGGTTCAGACTTGTGGTCATGGGAATTCTACCAGGTGAGAGAGAAATTTCTATAAAATGGAGCTAAAAAGGTTGTTTTTGCTTAATAACTTTTGATTTATTCATCATAACACACCAAAATCTTTTAATAGGGGAGATAATCGGATACATCATGCTTTTCTCGCACTTCCGCGATCTAATGTTTTCGATCGAGCCGATTTTTCTCGTCATTGCCGAGGGACGTACGATCCAATTTTTACGATCAAGCATCGATTTTGGGACTAAAAAACCACTTCCGGCGATCCAATATTTGGATCGCTTACCATACCTTATATTCTGTTACATTTCGTAGCAGTGAGAACAAAACACTTCGTCTATCATTATGTAAATAAGACGGACGGCAATTTGCTTTTTTAATATCATAATCTGATGTGAATATAAATGTCTATGGTCGAGTATGGCAATAATGTCTCTTAGTTCGATATATTCTTGACCTTATTTGGCATTTTACATCCATTTTAGAGAGGTAGTTGTAAAATGGCTTACCTCTCCTGCCTGAGCCGACCCTAATACAGAGTGGTAGGACAAAGTTGATGAGCATGTTGAGACAGCGTTCAGAAGATGGGAACACAGACATACCTCCACAGATGTACTCCAGGGAATACTGGTCCTGCAATATAACATCAGTCAAAGTTACAAGACCAATCATGCTAGTAGTGCGTGATCCAACACAAAAGTATTCTGCTGCCACAATTTTATGAAACTGTCACAGTTAGAGTATTTGCCCCTGTCCAGAAGTTTGAGTCGGGGAGGACAAAACTTCATACAATACACATGTATCCCTATTGTTGTGCAACAGTCGAAGATGGTGACAGCATCAAGACATCAAGAAAGGACATTATGCTTTCTATATAATGATGCCACTGAGCTGCAATTAGTAAATGTTGTCTAGAACATCGATATAGCCAAATGCAATATATTACATTGACAAGGATGGTCATTGACCCAATTTTGAAGTTCTTAGATCTGTCATTTGGTGAATTCATATTACTGAATTTATTTCCTGGTTATGGAATGGAATCACACATTATGTCACCCACCCCGACTCAGTCCGCGCCCACTAGTAGGCAAGTGCAAATTACTGTTACAGAGACAGTTCGGAGACTTCGCTATTGATCATGATACAGGAAATTCTTTAGGAATGATTTGATCATATTACTGATCAGTTTCAGGACGGAAATTGTCAGTTCTCAGGGCCTATCTGAACACCAGGTGATAGATTGGAAACAACATGATACTGAATGGTGCCTGGCACTGATATTACCCAATAACTTACTGCATCATTCAAATTCATGTATGAACAGTAAAGAATTGTCGGACGTGCTCTAAAATATATAAGGGGAGTTCACTACCGACATGCATGATGAAGCCCTGCAGGACAAGCACATCTGTGATGATGACTGTCAAAATATGAAGTCGTTTGAATTTTTTTCATTCAAAGCATGGTCAAGAAAAACATGGGCATTGTAAGATTTCAGAGATTTGCCAGTTTTGACATGGCGGTGAAGAGATAAATACATACCCCTAAAGCCTGCATCTGCATGGCTGCCAGCTTGACGACGGCCGAGCAGAAACTATGGGGTGGGGTCAAGGAGGCAGCGAGAGACGTGTGGTCGCTACGGTGACTGCCCTGAAGGCCTGTGTCAGGATAGACGGGAGCCGTGCCTGACAGAATTATGCTCAGAAGAACGTTGATCACCGTCTGGAAAAATCATGACACCATGGTTAATATTCAAGTTGTACACAGTCATAGATTTGAAAGATATAAATTAACATGTATGTATGTGATGTATCATAAATAATACTGTGATATAAAACACTATAATTCTTATAGTTTACACAAGATAGTGACATCATGAGGATCAATATGCAGAGTTCATACACTTCCATTTATGATGTGTTAGGAAGTGGTTCACCAGTGCCTGTACTGGGCTCATAAGCCAGGTGTCAGTGATTCAACTCCTGACCATAAAAAAACTCGACAATACAACATTGGCATCGCCGGTAGGATACCCCTGGGAATGGGGTGGTTTGTCGAGATAAGGAAGTGTAGCCAGTGTGGTTGATGATGATCTGATTGTCGAGTTGAGTTGCTGCATGGGAAGGATGGGGTGGTTCAAGGGAGAGAATGGGGAAGCTTGTCAGGCTAGCTCCAGGGTTAATCAGGAATGAGGATGGTGGTTGTTCGTGATGGAGAGGAGTGTGGTAGGAGGTTCACCAGTGCCTGTACTAGCATGTAGCTAGTCAGACTTTCCCTTTAGCTCAGTTGGTAGGGTGCTGGGCTCATAAGCCAGGGGTCGGTAGTTCAAATCCTGGCCAGGGACCTGACCACTAAAAAACTGATATAGGTCATTTTTTCCAGGAGTTTTCTAGCAATATAGTGCACAATTTTGGACACAATTATTAACCTGCTGTTGATAAGAGAGAGAGAGAGAGAAAAGAGATAGTGTTGAATCTATGTGATTTTCCAGCACATAAACATAATCTTTAAGCACTTTTAAGCACTTTCCGGGATGTTACTCAAATTCCAGGAATTTCGAGAATGGCATATGAACCTTGAATATGACTAATACTGTGCGAAAATGAACACAAAATAGTTTACGGATTTGACACAGGAGAGAAGTACAATGTACGGCAGGATTAATTTACCTTGAGATGGGGTAGATGGGCCACAAAGATGAATTTGCTCAGGGTTGCGTATAATCCTGTAAAAGATAACAGGAACAAGATATAAATTTGATGGTCTGATATCCCGAGAGACATTAAATATCAGTGCATGAACTTGCACTCAATGAGAATGATATCACAATGTTTACATTGCTGGATTAACAGCCAATCAGGGCTGTTGCACGGTTACCAACTGTCAGTTTAACTATTGTCTGAATTACCTTAAAGAAACTGACTCTACAATTTGGGACCTTTATCCATGAGCTGGTGGAACGTCACTACGCAAGCATGCTTCGACTGGTGTAATTTCGCAACACAAGTGTTGACCCAGCCAGAAGTACTAGAAAGACTGGATTAATAAATAAACTGCACACCATTTACCTTCAACGTTTAAACAACGAAATCTAACAAATGTATTGTTTAGTACACTCTGAACACCGATCACTTGAAAGTGGAATCTGCAATGATGTCAGCTCTTTTCTGCCCTTCTTGTATGTTTATTGACCATGATTCCAAGTGTCAGAAACTAACGATCATTACTCCGAGCACAGGCCCTTTGAACTAACGTGAGGGAAAATGTCTCTTCAAGTAGGCCTATCATATTCCAAATGCACACATATCAAGGTCTATATATAGAGATATACCAGAAATATATTTGTGAAATTGATATGTGAAGATCTCTTTTGTTTCCAACTGGGGAGTAGTTTTCCCCAGGAAGCTATCTCACTTTATGATCTTTATCCCCTCAAGAAAAATATCAAAGACAAACAGACCATGATTACCTTTGAGAATATTAGCAGCTGCCTCCCAGTCCATTTGTCGCTGAAAAAAATATACAATCCAAGAAAATGTAAGGATAGATATTATTCCAGTGGCATGGCTGTATCCTTGAGCTGTAAACATATGGTGCATCTTTAGTATGGATTCAGTAAACAATGAACTGTTAATAAAAATATGAGTTGACTTATTCAACACACAATCGTGTGTAACTCTACAAACTCAAAATTCTCAAATACTTTCACTGTTCCAATCTCAGTGAACTCATATATTATATTATGGAATATTATATCTCACATCAGGGCTATACAAATCATGTGTGAAATTTAAACTACATTTGTTAGACAATCAGGTGACTATCTGCAGAGAGAAACAACTTCAAAACGAGACCTCTTGTAATTACACACATGGGCACATGGACCAAAATAGTAAACAATATAGAGAACTAGAGGTTCCGCTTTGACCCTTGAGTTGCTGCTCCGGCATGAAGCCTGTGCTGTTTGTTTTTTAAGCAAAAACATATGTCTCCTCCAACCTCCCACCTTGCCTTGAGTGGGCACATACTTTAAGAGAAAGTGCTATAAAATGAATGTAGCAATAAGTATCCTAAACAAATCTGTGCATCTAAAAATATTAATTACAAAGAGGCAATTTTCATTGTTGCAGTAACCCAGTGAGGAGTCGGGATGTATATACCAATGAGTGGATTACCGACATCTACAGCGTCCAACCAATGTGAAATACATGTAATTGTGAAGCATCAACTATTTCGAAACTGATCACATTATAGGAAAGATGCGAAACATACAAGAGCCACACCAATAGTATACATGCTGTACCGTATAGAAGTTTCATGCATCTGCCTTCAGTAGTTTCCAAGATATGGAGTGAACAAAAATTGGACAGACAGATAAGCACATTTTGCATGGACCGATGCAAGCACTACCTCACACCAAAACCTAATTAGATCATAAGGCCATTTCAATGAAGCTTCCATCCAACTTTGGTGAAATTTCATCCAGTAGTTCTCCACATATCTTGTAGACAAGAGTAGTCCTGTACATACATGTAACAAAGCTGGACATCAGAAACAGATGGATGCACGCAAACAAACCAAAACCTAATCAGATGAGGAGGCCATCATGATAAAGCTGCCATCCAAGTTCGGGGAAATTCCATCCAGTAGTTCGTCGGATATTTTACAGACAAGGCTTGTCTATACATGTACAACTAGACAGACGGATGAACACCAAACACGCGCGCACACCAAAACTTAATAAGATGCGGAGGCCATTTCAATAAAGATTCCATCTAAGTCTGGTGAAGTTCACCAGAGGCCATCACGATGAAGCTTCCATCCAAGTTCGGGGAAATTCCGTCCAGTAGTTCTCCAGATATCTTACAGACAAGGCCTGTCTATACATGTATAAGTAGATGGACGGGCAGACAGACAACATACCCAGACGAACGCATGCATGCATACCGAAACCTAATCAGATGAGCCCATTGCAATGAAGCTTCCACCCAAGTTTGGCGATATTCCGTGGGGTAGTTCTCGAGATATCTTGCAGGCAAGGCTTGTATATACATGTACAAGTAGATGGACGGACGGATGGACACGAACGAACGCTCGCACACACATACCAAAACCTAATCAGATGAGGGGCTATCCCAATGAAGCTTTCATCCAAGTTTGGTGAAATTCCGTCCAGTAGTTCTCCAGATATCTTGCAGACAAGGTCTGTATATACATGAACAATTAGATGGACGGGCGGACAAATGCACACACACACCCAAACCTAATCAAATGAAAGTACTCAAAGTACTGATGTCTTGGATCGCCAATAATGGATTTAAAGTTTCAAAACGTTTCAGCTGGCATGTTTCAGCCGATAGCAGATGTATGGATAAATGTGGAGATTTTCTCCAAGTTGTGAACGAGTCTGTTTGGGAAATCATAACTGGAACACAGAGTTTAGTCTTCAAGGAAGTGAATTTGTGAAGGCGGCTCATCTAGAAATATGCCAGGTCTTCATGTTAGCAAGAAACTATCTACAGTAATATGCTGGATCGTCTGCGTCAATGTCTTCTACCAGTTTTGCGAGCAGATTTTCATAATTCATGCAATTCTATTGTGACAAAACGACAAATACGCAAGGAGATTGGATAGTTTTATTAACTAGTTTTATTAATAGTTCTGTGTAGCACAGATATTTGCAAGAGCTGCATGAGTTTGCGTTAAGTCCCCAAGATTACTTATATATGCCTGCATGATGTTTATAGTAAATTTGTTTATTGACAACGATAACGTTGGAGAGACAATTTGTGCAAAAATTCCTGTTGTTTTTGCTGTACGATCATTGCGTATATAATTTAGTTTGAAAAAGTTTGAACACAACCAACAACAAAACTTTTCGAAAGCGGTACCTGACAAATTCTGTTGTTTCCGCTTTCGGAAAGTTTTGTTATTGTTCAAACTTTTTGAAACTAAATTATATTCGGTGAGCAGAGTCCCCCAGAATACATAAATTTGCACTGAACAGGATCCGGTCAAGTTCACAAGACGAGAAAAATGTAAATACTATTGTTGTTGCTTCGACACATATCTCCTCTGGAAATATATTCCATGCAGTATGCGTACACATTAAAATAGTAACGAACGCCGACTTTACGGGAAAGAACGTACGAGTGTTGAAAACTGGGGTCTTCATAATCCCAGAACCTGAAACTGTCAAGTGCGACACTCGGATCAAGGAACAAGATTTGCAACGTCGGCTCGTACAGCAACATTAACAGGGATTTTCACACAAATTGTCTCTCCAACGCTATCGTTGTCAACAAACAAATTACGAACTATAAACACCAGGCATATATATTATAAGTAATCTGACTTACCGCAAACTCATGCAGACAGACGCAAAACCGCAGAGATGGCAAACACCACAAGGTGGGCAGCTTAACATATTACCAGGTCATCAATTTACATTTACAACAGTCTACGGTGACAGCACAGCGCTGGCATGAGTTAGCTCATAGTGGGCGCTGAGAACCGGGTTTGGACCGATCGCTCGGAACCAGACAATGCAAAGAACAAAAAATAGTGCACGGATCCAAGCAATCCGTGGGCGAAGAAATGAATATGAAATACACTCAAATTCAGATTTTGTTTTATTTCTAGTTAACATGAAACGATTACGACTTCATTTTCTGGTTAATACCCTGATATATGACTCAAACACAGTGAAAATCACTGGCGGAGTGGTACAGGTTAACACGGGGTCATTGCATTATAGTGCACGTACACATTTTCAGATATTTCGTGAGTGGCAGCATAGTCTGGTCGACACCGCTACGCGGTGCGATCCAGACAATGAGGGGGCTATCCCAATGAACCTTCCATCCAAGTTTGGTGAAATTCTGTCCAATAGTTCTTCAGATATCTTGCAGAAAGGGCCTGTATATACATGTACAAGTACATGGACAGACGGACGGACACCGAACATGGACGAACGCACACACAAACCAAAACCTAATCAGATGAGAGGGCTATCCCAATAAAGCTTCCATCCAAGTTTGGTGAACTTCCGTCAAGTAGTTCTCCAGATATCTTGCAGACAAGGCCTGTATATACATGTACAAGTAGATGAACGGACCGACGGACACCGGACACGGATAAATGCATGCACACATACACCAAAACCTGATCAAATGAGGGGGCTATCCCAATGAAGCTTCCATCCAAGTTTGGTGAAATTCCATCCAGTAGTTCTCAAGATATCTTGCAGACAAGGCCTGTATATACATGTACAAGTAGATGGACGGACGGACGGACACCGGACATGGATGAACGCATGCACACACACCAAAACCTAATCAAATGAGGGGGCTATCCCAATGAAGCTTCCACCCAGGTTTGGTGAAATTCCGTCCAGTAGTTCTCAAGATATCTTGCAGACAAGGCCTGTATATACATGTACAAGTAGATGGACGGACGGACAACGGACATGGATGAATGCACGCACACACACCAAAACCTAATCAAATGAGTGGGCTATCCCACTGAAGCTTCCATCCAAGTTTGGTGAAATTCCGTCCAGTAGTTCTCAAGATATCTTGCAGACAAGGCCTGTATATACATGTACAGGTGGATGGATGGACGGACGGACGGACACCGGACACGGATGAATGCACGCACACACACCAAAACCTAATCAAATGAGGGGGCTATCCCAATGAAGCTTCCATCCAAGTTTGGTGAAATTCCATCCAGTAGTTCTCAAGATATCTTGCAGACAAAGCAAGGGGACGGACAGACATCCATCCATCCAGACAGACAGACAGCACAAACACTAGATGTCTCCCCCCAACATAGTTGGGGGAGACATAAAAAGTATCCAAATACGGTATCATGCCCAGACAAGGTTTGTGGCAAACGATCTCCAGAAAATTCAATGGATCACTACTGACCGAATAGGCTGTTTTGTTTTTTTTGTCACGCAGCCGGAATTATCAATAGAATAACTTGTGAGAAGTTGAAAATATCCGTGCAACAAATGCCAACCAATGTCAAATGGAAAAGGCAGAGAAGTCATGCTTGGCTTATTATGGGATCTTGGAGAATATCGGCAACAGCTCAAACAATATTTTCATAGCATTATACCACTAGATGATATTTCCCTGATATACAGCCAGCTTGGTTTAGCTAGCCTGACATTGTTTCACACCAATTTGGTCAATTTCCCTCACAACCGATCAGTCTCAGTACAAAACAATGTAAAATAGTACACGAATTCCCATACCCTCAGGTTTTGTTTCTTGGCTATTTTGCTGAAGAGTCTGTCGAGTCTGCGGAGGATAAGGTAAAGTGCGGGTCGTACTGGTTCCTGAGACCAATCTGTAGCGGGCAGAGCCTCAACCATATACCTGTGGGAAACAGACAGAGAGATTAATTTTCCACCATTCATATAATATACAGCCATCCAATGGACCATGTCAGAATCGACAGTACTGTTTGAAATCTTTTCTTCGGCAAATCTGACCATCAATATTGCCTAAATATTTTAAAGGGCCAATAATAACTTGTCTTCAAAGTACATCTTCTTGGCAGACATGGCCAATCAATGTCAACAATATTTTGAATGGACCAGTCATATTTTATCTTTCTGGGAAGCTTAGATGAAGTCTCCTAAATGATACATAGAAAAAGTTCAGACCAGCTTGCAACTAAGTCAAATAAAAATGTTTGAATAAATGACCTTTTTCAATCATTTGTAGTGCAAGCCAACTGTGAAATGTTATGAATAAGTAGAACTGAATATTTGTAAAATATAACTGTTTTAATTATGTGGTCTGAAGGAATTGACCTTATTGTACATAATAAGGGTGAAACAATTGCAGGTGTCTCCTGACTAACACATCAGTAAATATTCTACCTCCTCAGTGAAACTCTTCCAAATTTCACCATGAGCCATTGAAAATACCTGATTTCATTTTGAAAATTCGCAGTGATCAATTAAATGTTCCGAACTCAGTGGAAGATGTAGTGGAGTTTCTAGAAAAATTCAATTATCCCATTTTTGTAAAATATTGTATCATCAACATAATTTAGTATGCAATGTAATCACATACACGAACTTATCAGAACTGGACAAGACCAAATTCCTCTCGCGTTAATATCTCACATGATGTGTTATCTGATCATGATCATGGTTTACCTTTGTAAGCCAGCACAGGCCATGGTTTGAGGATCATATGGTGCCAACTTTAACAGTGTGTGTGTAGTTTCAGCCAGACGCTGTGGATGAGAAAAGAAATGAATGAACCGTTACCAGTCAGGGGACCAACATAATGATACAGAAGTATTAACTGTTCACAAAATAATGATATTTTGACCAGTAGTGAAGTCACAGAGTGTAATGACCTCTGTTAATTCATTTAATACAGGCCATTACTATGTTTAACAACCTTCATGCCTTCAAGTGCATGTGGTACACATTCATAAAAGTTACATAAATATGGCAGTATACCCCAGATACACTTAGGATTAGGAGGAATCATTTAAGGCCACATACACTCCATTTTGAAGAGCCACACTCATTTTTGTTTACTGTGTAAATTGACATTAGATAATGTTACACAATTATCTGGTACTCTAGTGTTGGAATATTGACATAATATTTAATGTCCTTATCCAATCTTCTTAGGGCAATATTGCCATGTTTGCATTAGAAGATCATGGTATCTTCCATCTGCTCAACTTTTTGTGACATTTCCTTTCACAAACATCTTGTGGTAAACTTGGCACTACAATTAACTTATAACTTCTCGGAGTTATTACTACATGCAATTGATAATTTACTTAGGTTTTAATTTTTATAACTTCTGTAAATTGGTCCACAGACTAATCACGCAGACTACACCTGCATCATTTAAATCTGGAAATTGGCTTAAATTTAATTTTCTGTAAGTTATCTACTAAATAACCTATTCCCTTTTCTTCAAAGGTCTCTATATTGTCATATCCCTCTACATTTATTTAAGTCTCAGTCAAATATGCAGGACATGAGAGTTTTTGAATAGAACTCAAATTGGAAATCAATCAGTGCTTGCCCTCTCTAAAGGTGATTAGAATAGGCGAGACAATCTCGAAATATGTAGCACTGGGAATTGGTTAACAGAATCACATATGAAAGGTTTGTTTGTACCTGTGACATTTATAGATTGCTATTTACAAGTGAACATACAGTAGATCCTCTAATAATTCAATCACAGGAAATGAAATTTTCGACCCTTCAATAATTGGGTGCCGATCAAATTTATTAGAACAGGAAATTGACTAAATGGTCCAAAATCATGCAGATAATCCATTTTTTCTTCGTGATTCTTGAGGGTGATAAAATTTATTAGATTCACCAAAATTTCCATGAAATTAATGGTGATTGAATTTTATTGAGGTAAATGATTTATTGTGCGATTTACCAGACGTATCCACCTACATTGTGTGTTTTATGGTCGAACAGTTCAGGTGGCCTGAACGTCGGGTCAGCTAACATCCTGCGCAGCTCCCGTAATCGGGGGGCACAAAGCACATAGAACTCCACCGTTATGTTCAGCAGGGCGTCCCTGGGTTTGCGGAACTCGTTCCTCATTTCAAGGTCATCTGGGTCATGCACATATTGCTTCCGACGCCCCTCTTCCATGTACCTGCTCGGGGAATATTAGAGTTAGAAAACTTAATTCCTTACAGTCAGAGACTGTAACCAGGAAAAGTTGTTACACAGAAACCACTCAGTGACCAAAGAAAATGGGTCATGGTCAGACCATGGCTAGATGCATGTGTGGTAAAATAGAATAATTGGCTACAATATCTCGTGGGCCAGGGTGTGGGAGTGAGTATCATGAGTATATTGCCAAGGGCAAAAATTCATATGGGCTGAAAAGTTTTGCATTGAGGTTTGGTTGGAGCTTGACAATTCCTAAAGCTATAACAAAGACCCTATATTGCTCTTTATACTGAAATCATGTTACAGCAATTTGATCCTGAAAAACAAATCAAGTCGGTAGTCTCCAAAAGGTTTCTAATGTCTTATTTGAATGTATGTGGGACATGAATCTGACCTTGAGCAAATATGTCAAGGTCAGTCATGTTCGACAGACATCTAGTCCATTATCAGCTGCTTTTGTGGTATAATTTTCAACAGTGTAGGTAAAATCCTTCATGAAATAACGTAATAAATAGAATCTGACATTGAAAAGGTCAAGGTCAGTCCTTTTTAACTAAATTCTGGATTATCAACAAATGCATATATAGTATTAATTTGGAAAGACCAGCTATAATTCTTCAAGACATGTCATAAGAAATGGGTAGGCTTGAAGTTCATCACCAGAATATGTTTAACATGAATTTGGAGACCCAAACTCCAATCATTAAAAAAAATATTGCACTAACTAGAATTTGACCTTGTTGAAATGGATCAAAGTCAGTCACTTTCTATTGGCTTCTGACTAATCGCCAGCTGCAATTGTTGTATGAATTTGGAGAGCCTGGCTATAGTCCTTCAACAGATATCATGTCCAATTGAAAATGGACAGACAGATGATGCAGGCAACAACAATACCCCATAGGCCAAATTTGGCCCACAGGTAATAATGAGTCTGGAGAATGGCGGTTGTTGGTGCACCTCTCCGAGATATTAGTGGAAGAAAGTTGACGGAGTTCTAGACCTTATGGTAATATCTCAGATCAATGAGGGAGTCAACAGTCATACAGTACCTGGCGTGAGATTCCTCTCTCTCATCATAGTAGACACTACAGCCCTGTGGGGAGTGGTTACTGTGGTTCTGCATTGTCTTCACGTTAGGGTTGACGTTCTCCAGGTGTCGTACTGGTATACTCATATTCCTGTTCAAGATTAACAGGGAATATGGGAATATATTATAAGATGGCAAAAAAATTCATTAGAAATCATGGACAACATGAAATTTACTTCGTAATTTCAGTAAGATTTTTAACCTACACCGAAGCAAGAAATCCTTGTCCTAAACTGGACAGTTCTATCAGAGTATATCTGACCAACATATACAACAGACCTCTTTGGCTGAGTGGTCTAAGACACTTTGCTGGTGTCCGCTAGCCTCACACCGCTGAACCGGCACGGGTTCGAGCCCCGCTGGTGCATGTGTGAAAGTTTGCCAGTTACTGGCCAATGGGCAGTGGTTCTCTCCGGGTACTCCGGCTTCCTCCACCAACCAAACAGGCTGTCACCATTTGAGTGAAATAACCTTGAGTGTGACAGTGACATTAAGCCAAATCCCCCCCCCCCCCCCCAACCAAAAACATATATACATTACCTGGTGTAAGATTCACATGAACTGATAAGAGCTCTCATAGATACGCCCAGATTAGTGATGGTCACAATCTCATTCCTGGCTGCCACGGGATTGTCCAGACGCATCGTGTGCTTCTTCAAATACTGCAGGTATCGTGGCATCACCACCTCCAACACTGTCTGTAAACCACAATTATAACCATTTCACACGAATATAAAGGTTACACTTTAGTATGTTATTCAAACAGAAACATTTAGCAAGAAGGGAGGAGGATGAAAAATAATGAGGGCTAGCACATGTAGGTGTGTTCGCAGTTCGCAGCTCACAAAATATGGAGGGGGGGTTACATTCATAGGTAGGGTAAAATTTGAAGAGTGAATCATTAAAATCGGCAGTGTGAACTCAGAAAAGTTTTTGGTAACATATTGTTGTTGTTGCATTACCATTTGGGCTTGAACTCACTTATTCTGTATTATGGCAGTTATGCATGGCATACAATTTGCTATATTGTCATCTCTGGTAATATTAAATTATATCAAAAGGAAGGGCGATAACTTACCAACATTTGAAAGGCCCTGGCTGAATCTGGGGCATAGCCTACCACAGTCACACACATGTTGATGACGTCTATCATTGTGAAACTTCCTGGGTCATTTTCATAGCAGAAGTCCTAAAATATTGAAATAAAGAAAGGTTACAAAGTTTCTGCATTGAACAGTTTGAGTACTGTTTCAGTGTGAAAAAGAAAAGCTATAAATAGTTTTTCTTTTTCGCACTGAAACAGTACTCAAACTGTTTTCTCTAAGTGGCAATGTTTTAAATGAAAGATGACCCTATATTGAACACTGGTGTACATTCAAACCACAATAAGGCATCAGTTCTTTTTAAATAATAGTGTTAATTTGACTAGTTTGCTCCAGAAAACATCTGATCACAATCAAGGGAAGTAACTGTATATCACATCAGGGGGAATAACTCTTGCCTCTGAGGGCATTAACCCACTTTTGAAGCACCAAATTTTCTGGGAAAATAATAAAGAAAGGATCAAGTTTTATACAGAATTGTTACCAGAGCTTTGAGTGGTTTCTCTCCATCAACAAGGTCAAGGACATCCAGCTCATCAGGAATATCCTTCTCTAAATCCAACAACAACTGGAACAAACAATCTGGCTGAACCTGGTGAGAGAGCAGGCAATGGAGAAACAGGAGATTAAACTTCATTAGATGGTGAAGAAAATGATATTTTGGGCCCCCCGGATGTTCATTCTCAGCCTTTATCCGAAAATCGTAACTATTTATATATATTTTTGGAGCTGGGTGTTAAGAAAAACAGCAAATTTGATTTTTTGATTTCTCAAATTCATACATTTTACAGGGAAACAATTACTTTGTTTTCTGGTAAGGCTAAATAAAATAAATCTGAGCTAGCTTCACAGGCACCATTGAATTTTAGCACTGCGTCAACCCTTCACAGGCACCATTATATCAGGAATTTAGCACTGCGTCAACCCTTCACAGGCACCATTACATCAGGAATTTAGCACTGCGTCAACCCTTCACAGGCACCATTACATCAGGAATTTAGCACTGCGTCAACCCTTCACAGGCACCATTACATCAGGAATTTAGCACTGCGTCAACCCTTCACAGGCACCATTACATCAGGAATTTAGCACTGCGTCAACCCTTCAAAGGCACCATTACATCAGGATTTTAGCACTGCATCAACCCTTCACAGGCACCATTACATCAGGATTTTAGCACTGCATCAACCCTTCACAGGCACCATTACATCAGGATTTTAGCACTGCATCAACCCTTCACAGGCACCATTATATCAGGATTTTAGCACTGCATCAACCCTTCACAGGTACCATTATATCAGGATTTTAGCACTGCATCAACTTTTCACAGGCATCATTATATCAGGAATTTAGCACTGCGTCAACCCTTCACAGGCACCATTATATCAGGATTTTAGCACTGCGTCAACCCTTCACAGGCACCATTATATCAGGATTTTAGCACTGCGTCAACCCTTCACAGGCACCATTATATCAGGAATTTAGCACTGCGTCAACCCTTCACAGGCACCATTATATCAGGAATTTAGCACTGCGTCAACCCTTCACAGGCACCATTATATCAGGAATTTAGCACTGCGTCAACCCTTCACAGGCACCATTATATCAGGAATTTAGCACTGCGTCAACCCTTCACAGGCACCATTATATCAGGAATTTAGCACTGCATCAACCCTTTTTATTGCCAACAGCAAAATAAAATAAAAAGTTAAGATTTTTATCCTTTTTTTTTTTTTTTCGTTTTCACACATTTCTGTCTCAAAATTTCGCCAAAATAGTGTACTTAGACAGATTAAGTCAGTGTCTCATTTGATTGGAGGGAAATG
Organism: Hanleya hanleyi; assembly: GCA_036873755.1. Classification (NCBI taxonomy): domain Eukaryota; kingdom Metazoa; phylum Mollusca; class Polyplacophora; order Lepidopleurida; family Hanleyidae; genus Hanleya; species Hanleya hanleyi. The sequence goes on along the minus strand of JAVTVY010026446.1, from coordinate 32,409 downwards.
GTATTGTTTAAGGAGGACTTTTCAAGTAACTTGTTGATTTCATGTAAATTAATCAGTGTGTCAGAATAGATGAATATATTTGATCTGTGCGAAAGAAAAAAGAAAATGCCTCCCTCCATCATTTTTTTCTATTAAAAAAAAGTGCCTTTGAAGCCAGAGATTCATTCAGTCTAAGTGTACGTCATTTTAAGAGGCTGTAATTGAGCCTCTTTAGCAAAATTTTGAATGCAATATATCCAAATGAACAAAGCAAATAGGTCTCCCACTAGAAACAAAACATGTTTTTGCCTTAGATTTTAAACTGGCCTTGTTCATTGGATGTTATTTTTTCAAAGACTTGTTCATCATAATATTTTTTTCATTAAAGATTAATTTCAACAACTCACTCTGTTCATATTCATCAGGCCAGTCATGTGACTTGTCATGTCGAGGATCGGAGCTACAGCACCAAACATCTGACAGAACGGAAAAAAAGAATCGTGAACAGGGAGATATGTCATAACTGAAGCCAATATTCAATCAAATGATTTTATAGCCTGATTAGGCTAAGCGCTATATGTGGCATTTTATAACAGCAGAAACAAGAAACTGAGAGTCAAAATACCAAAGGACAACATCCTCCAGTTTCCAATGGTTGGTGTTAGATAGCAGTCACAAAAATACACTGTGTAATGGAACAAGTGGATGCCACACTGTATGCACAGCTGGAGACATCAAAATATATTCGACAACATTGTGTACGTAATCTGGTTAACGAAAAAGCCTGTGTCTTAAACAGCTCATTCCATTGAGTCACAATTGGTGGGAGCTTGTCTTAGTGCAAAATGGTAAGATCTTAGAGCAACATATAAATTTAGGGGAACATTGATAAAATATTAATTTATGAAGTTTGCATACTCCATATCATTTTTGTTCTTGGAAAAGTGCAAACTTTTTCTTGATGATTGTAATCTTTGACGAATCAAATTCAATTGCATGTACTCGTACATTCTACAAACTCAATAGACAGAAGATTGAAGCAGACTATAGACATCTTCTTGGACAAAGATACTAAACTTACCTGAAGAACAAAGGGTTTACGATGGAGTAGATAGAACTGTTTACAGACGAAGGTGATGGCCTTACACAGTACAGTGTTTGGTTGATTGTTACTGTATACTCTCAACAGGGTCGGCATGAGGTACAGGTACCTGTAACACATAAATGAGATGTAAACATTGGAATATTTTGGTGCTATAAAATAGGTAATTTTCTTTGCATACATGTACAAATATATGGATATATGATGCATGTCAGTTCAGCTCATTCTGCTGGACCAGGTTTATTTCCTTGCATTAAATTAAATTTCCTAGCACCCGAGAACCCCACCGGTGCCCCAGTTAGTCGTCTTTTATGTCAAGCTCTCTGAGGGGCTGAGGCCTATTCTTACCGTGACCTGGAGTGTGCACGACACCCTAAGTCAATCCCAGGAGCCTCAGTCACTGGTGCGGTATGATATATGTTAACTGCTTAAGTTTGCACTGGTGGTAATGCTCAAAGTGTCTCAAATAAAGACCTATTTATTGCATTATGGGTTTTGTGATAGTAATAGACAGTTTAGTTGATCACCAATAATTAATGATTAATCAAGATTCAAAATCCACTGAAATGAAGAGTTGATAAAATGATAGAACATGACCACATGTGTCTATGGTGTAAATTCTGTAAGCCTGGACCTTATCATCCTTGAAATACGACGGTAACCAGTAATTGATGATACTGCAGAGGCATTATGACCCTGTCACTCAGAAAAATGGGCTAATCTCACTGATTCCAACAGAGTTCTGCTCAAGGACTAGATACATTTGATGTACAATGGTCATTTGAGAGACATGGTGGCAACAAGGACAGATGTATTATAAAACATATACGATGACAACAATACGCCAAAGACAATTTTGGATGAGGGCGACATTGGGATATATTGAGAAGACATTGATAAAAAATATTCATTTCAATTCTGGCCAGAGTTAATAGGAAGTGGGGGATAGTATTGATACAATTATTGTATTATTACAGCATTTAAATGATGGAAGTTTGGAATTCTCAAGTCCCTCACCAGGGAAGATTGAGAGCACATAAAATTTCTGCACTAGGATGATACAAATTCTCAAGCAAGATGTTCCTGGTAGTAGACAGATACATGTATATCATACCCATTAGTAGCGAAAACATGTTTGAAATGTTTGGAAGCATTGATGAGAATTCCCAAGCAGAAGCGGAGAATGGCTGTGTCCTCCGAGTGGAGAATGATCGTCCCGTTGACCACATTGAGAAAGAGTGGAAGATCTTGTGAGCGGGTCAGGGTGTCCGACATAGATGCGAACAATGTCCCCATCAGCTGAAATAACACAGAACAAATGCCACAGGCCATCAGCTTAATCAATATGGTTGGCATACAGTGTTGCAAAATTCTCACATCTGATAAATTTCAAAGGAAAGAAACTGTTGTGTAAGCTAGCTTACATGTGAAATTGAATTTCAATTTCTCAATACAAATCTACTGTTGTGCTGCAATAATAGACTGTGGGACCTGTGAATACTGACACCTGGGTAAACCAACCTCTAAATACATATGCTATTCATAGTCCCAATACTTCAATTTCAGTATTTTGAACCTTGATAATCCAGAACCCTGCCAAAACTGACACTATAATCTGGTCCCAAGCATGGTCGGTATACACAGGTTAACTGACACTATAATCTGGTCCCAAGCATGGTCGGTATACACAGGTTAACTGACACTATAATCTGGTCCCAAGCATGGTCGGTATACACAGGTTAACTGACACTATAATCTGGTCCCAAGCATGGTCGGTATACACAGGTTAACTGACACTATAATCTGGTCCCAAGCATGGTCGGTATACACAGGTTTTACATTAATAGAGCCATAACCACGATTATTTTTGTTTAACCGAGACAGAAAGGTCATTTTCATATCCCTAGATTAGAACCACTCACCTTAACCCAGACATATTTGTGTAAAGTATCCATTCCAAAAAGCTCCTGCAACAAACCAACATATACATGTACTTTTGAGTCATACCTGGAAAATTCTCAATAGAGGTGTTGAAACTACATGTATAACAAATTATGACTATTCATACATATTTTTGTATAGGATTCAAGCCCTTTGGCACAAGAGGATTGAAATTCTATGACTTATCCATGACCTTGAAAAATTGTCCAATAGGGACATACTGAAATAGGAATCTAGTCATGGGAGGAGAAAAATGACGGCATTGCCCATGTGACATCATGCCAAGATTAGGCATCGGATAATGCTTTAACATGAACAACATCACAAAAATCAGAAAATCAGTCTTATAATGGTTTCAGAAGGGAACAACCATGAAGATCTTGTTTTTTTGAACGTCAGATAAACACTTTAAAACAATAGACACCACCAATAAAAGGCTAAGAATGAATAAAATTCAACATTGCCCACTGAATGGCTAAATGCCTAACATCGGCCTAACATCACAAGGGCCTGGTGCATCATTTCGCCCCTCCGACAGCCAAAGTATTAATCTTGGGGCCCGCTTATTCATCTTGAGTTTAGTAAAACCTCTCCATACCAGCATCTATGTAATAGTAGAGTGAATAGATATTTGATGATCTGGCTCACCTTGCCCCACTCTCCCTCATATAGACCAAACTCTGCCTCTAGGGCCTTCCTAGGGAATGAAGGCAGCTTGAGAAACTCCTCCAGGATGAAGGCTACATGGTTCTGTAACTGTGTGTAAAAGATAGCAGATTGGTTCATTCATTTTCTCTGTACAGCTGTGCTCAGAGTGATTACCAGTAACTCTTGAAGTTTTTGCAACATATGTCTTATAATGAATTTATCACCCGGTCACCCAATATTATTAGGTGGTAAAATTCATTATTCATTATTTTACAGAATATATTGCATGCTTATAATTCTTATTCTGCAGAACTGAAATTCATTAAAATATTTTTTTAGAAATTAACATTTTATTCAAGTTGATAATTTCGTCCTTCATAGAGCGCAAAGGATGCAATGTTTGTTATCAAAATGAATTTGTTTTATACTTAAAAGAAAAACACAACATCTTTTTAGCCATCTCTGCATCAGTATTGCTTTAACGATGTCACTTTTTATTTTGGCCTTACCTGGTGAGCCGGTGTACTTTGGAGAATCTGAGTGGTGAACATAGCCTTGCCTGTTTCCACAAACTTCAGAACAAATGCCTGAAATCAAGGAGCAATGTATACATGTGTGTATATGTTCAAACATTTACTTTTCCAAATTAACTCTATTCTAAAACAGCAGAAGAGTGAACTCAGATCTGTTCCCCTGGATATGCCTAGTTCCAAACACTTCAACACCCTCTCTTAAGAACCAATAGACCAAAGGCATTAACCCTGGCCGATCATTTAGTCTCTATACCCAAGTGCCGATTGGTTGAAAGAGTTAGAGACTTAAGGTTTAACATTGGCTGAAATAACTGGCAAATGCAGACAATATAACCTCCACTGTCTAAATTTCTCTGCAATCTTACAGCCAGAAGAATCCTTGCAAGTGACATAAATCTTCATCTTTATTAACAACAAAAGGAATATAGAGCACTTTTTATTGGAAAAGACTGAAATATCAAGTAGCTTGCGACAAAATGTGCTCGTGTGCTGGGCTCGAAGAGCTGTAAATGACTGGTGGGAAATTTGGTAGCATATAGAGTAAAGTTAGGTAATTTCAAACAGCTCACAATCCATCTAATTTCAAAATAATATATTTAGTAATCATCGAACATGCTTGAATTGGATTTCGGGTATATATTTATCTCGTTTCTGGTGTGACTTGTTCCACTGCATCAATATTAGAAGTCATGTGTTGACCTGAATGTCAATAACAAGACAATTTTCTTGACAAGGTGCTTCAGAAAGATGTGGAAATATTCAGACTAGCCCAAAATTTGGGTACTCTTGTCTCAATGAAACTGGGGTGAACAAGCATCTGAATACATCCACATATTGGAGAATGCTGCTTTGCTGAAGGTGTCCGAAATATGCCGATTTTATATCCTACATTTACTCAATCATTGTTGTGGAATATCAGCTGAATTCCCCAGTATGGAAGGGTGGGATTTGGTTTATTGTCACACTCCAGGTAATTTCATTCATATGGTGAGAGCCAGTTCGATGGTGGAGGAAGCTGGAGTACCAGGGGAGAACCATCACCAGTCGGCAAATAACTGACAAACTTTCACACATGCACCAGGAGGGCTGGTTCAGCGGTGTGAAGCTAGCAGTCACCAAGTATGAAAGTGAACATGATCACATGATGGTCAACAAAGCCGTGATATTTACAACTATCCCACAGATCACAGATTTCTCTCACAGACCTGTTTTTGAAGAGCCTTGGACGCGGCATCAGGGTTCATGGGAACCAGGCTCAATTGGGGGTAGAAGTTACGGCGGAAAAAGTAGAAATCTCTCACATACGAGTTCACATTGTGCATCTGGTCTGAAAACAAATAAGATAAGACCATAAGACGTGAAATATTATGAATTAAGTCTATTCAGCAGTGCACACTACAGATCAAGCAACACAATGTATCTTAACAATATGAAAGGAAACTCGCAGTCCATTTGGATTAAAAAACGTTACTTGCAGATGTCAGCCAATTTGGATTGATGGAATCCGGTTGATGGTTGAATGGTTCATGGGCTCAAGTTTTGTACACTACATGTATCTCCAATCAATCTCTAAAATGAAATTTTATTATTGGCTAGCATTCCAAGCTTTATTAGAGTTTCTGAAACAATCCTTTGTGTGACATTTTCGAGCGCCAGTTTTTGTAAGTATATGTGACCTACATACTTACTTGACTTGGTATCAACAAGGAAGTGTGAGTTTTGTTGGTCCTCGGGGATGTTGAAAAACTCCAAACTGTCCTGGAGAATTTGGAAAAACTGAGTATCCTGTGCAGGAAAGAAAATAGTGATTATTTTGTAATTTGTGCTGGTGAAATATCATGAATCAGTAAGGTTACCATGGTAACACTATTCTCACCTCATGTACAGGAAGTTGTGAAGGAATACTGGATAGATCAGAACCATGGATCAGTAAGGTTACCATGGTAACACTATTCTCACCTCATGTACAGGAAGTTGTGAAGGAATACAGGATAGATCAGGACCATGGATCAGGAAGGTTACCATGGTAACACTATTCTCACCTCATGTACAGGAAGTTGTGAAGGAATACTGGATAGAGCAGGACCATGGATCAGTAAGGTTACCATGGTAACACTATTCTCACCTCATGTACAGGAAGTTGTGAAGGAATACTGGATAGATCAGGACCATGGATCAGTAAGGTTACCATGGTAACACTATTCTCACCTCATGTACAGGAAGTTGTGAAGGAATACTGGATAGATCAGGCCCAGGCCATGGATCAGTAAGGTTACCATGGTAACACTATTCTCACCTCATGTACAGGAAGTTGTGAAGGAATACTGGATAGAGCAGGACCATGGATCAGTAAGGTTACCATGGTAACACTATTCTCACCTCATGTACAGGAAGTTGTGAAGGAATACTGGATAAATCGGGACCATGGATCAGGATCTTCTTGGTACTGGCCACCAGAGCAGATACCATCAAATACGGCTACAATGAGAAAGAAATTTCTTCATTATGATTATTTCCCATTTTTGATCACTTTGGGCCGAAACTTCATGTGATGCCTCTCTTCAAATTTGACAGATTGGTGCAGGAGATATGCTAACACAAGACTGAAGGACAACAGAGGTACAAACATCATAAACATGAAAAAATCCTCAACTGCAGTTTAATAGGGTGAGTGAGTGAATAGAATTTAACATCGCTTTCAACAATATTTCAGCTATATCACGACGAACCAACTAAGCACCACCCAGCCCAGTCGTGTTCCTGCTACTTCAAAGAAGAAATCTTTGAAGCAGCATGGAACCAGACACCCTCCATCCACCCTATAAAACACTGAGAACAGCGCACAAGACACAGACAGGACACTTACTTGGTGCAATAAAGACAAGTGATATTACAGTGCTAGACATCACATTATCAAGTTCCTGTTGCTTCTCAGCAAAATGCATTGAAGCAACAGGAACCTGAACCCACCCAACCACCCGCTGCAGTTTATTAAATGACAGTGAGGAATTACTTTCTAGTGTTATCCAAGATGAGCTTATTTGTATATCATAATATCCAAGTTCTTTTCATTTGATTCACAATGCTTTATTATATAATACTAGTTTTCTGACAAATTGAAGAATATTTTACAATTTTCCTGATATCAGAATATAATGAAATCAATTGTACTAGCTATAGGTCTTCAAGACAGCTAGACTGCCTAGTCTACACTTACATCACATTGTTCCTTCTTCAGTGTCTGTTTGAGGTCCTTGAAGTAGATGCCTTCCACACTGGGGATGACCTGCCAGAGTAGAGAGAGAGCGCCACCGATAGCCTCCTGTCCTCCCTCGCATGGTGTTCTCACGTAAAACATGATGTAACCAATCTGTAATTTATTAGGAACATGTATGACTGACTGAAAGAGTGAATATGTTTTAACTTCACTTTCAACAATATTTCAGCCTTATCACAATATGCATCCAATTTCTTTTTACATTCGGGAAGCATGGGTGAGTCCTTTTACTATGTACACCCAGAAAACCCAGTTACTCGCCTCTTACGACAAGCTGTCTGAGTAGCTGAACCCTTAATTCTTCCCATGACCTGGTGTGTACACAGTGACACTTCAGGTCAAATACATGACATGGTCAATTCCTGGAAGCCCCATGGGGCATGTATGACTGATATCATTCTCATGTCAGTTATATACCTAAACGAAGGCATCGAAGAGAACCACGAGTCACATGATGCTAGCAGCCAATCAAAATCAACTTCCTGAACTCACAGGAGAGTTGGGATCCACTGATTCACTTGGCATATACAGGAGGAATGCTTTTCGAAACAGGAAGAACGTTTTCAGTGTCACCCTCCCCCTGTATTATGAACTCACAGAGTCTGACAAAATATATGACAACAATTATGATATTCCCATACACCCATCCCTCATTATAACACTGTTTGCTACTAATTGGGCTTCAGTTTATAGCACTGGTGACACAAAGATTCTGTAACCTGGATCGCCTAGATTGAATATAATGTCCCTCAACATCAGCATTATGAGGAAAAATTGCTTTCTTTTTAAGATTTGAATTGGCTCACACAGAGAATGTGGTAATAATTAATGGATTTTTATAGAAACTCTGTGATTGGCTGGAAGTTCTTCCAATTTTCTTCTCAAGCCAATGAAAATACCCGATTTCATTTTGAAAATTTGAATTGACCAATCGGACAAATTCCCTTGATGCACAGTAGAAGGTTTGAATTCATGGACATATAACTATACTGTACCAGATAGTTGAAGAGAGAGTGGGCAAACTGGGCTGGTAGTTCCGGATAATGTAAGAGAAGCTTCCTCAACAAGAACAGTAACTCCTCCTGTCAATCAAAAAATGATATCCAGATCAAAATCATTTGACCAACAAATATGATAGATTGAATGATGGATGATACAGAAAATCTTCCAATAATTCAAGCACAGAAAGTGAAATTTCCCACAATAACATGTATAAAATCAGGGGTTATATCAAATTTATTAGACTGGTGAATGGATTTCTTACACAAAAAAGGGGGTGATTGAATTTTAATGGGGTGATTGAATTTTAATAGGGTGATTGAATTATTTGAGGGTTTACCGTAGTTTGTAATGATAATACAAGAGACTGGCTCATGAAAACATGTTTCTGAATTTGGCTACTACACCTTTTCTAGATTGCAACTTGTTATATTTGACTGAGCATTGAGTTGGCAATATACGGATACACCTCGTGTCTTTCTTTTTAGATCAGATTATAGATCAAAATGAACATTTTTCTAAACTGGGTTAGAATTGCAGGTAATGGGAGATCTAGTTAAGCCCATGAAATTAACACAGACAAAAGGGGTTTGAAGAAGGGGGGCCTTCTTTTTTTTTATTTCATTCAGTTAGTACCAGTCACTGAGATACATTGAAAATTTACCTGTCTTTCTCTGTTCGTTAGCTTCTCAAGAAAATGTCTCAGAAACAAAACAGGGTCTTCAACAATACAGTTCCATATAACTCGATTGGAGACTTCAGACACTGCAAACAATGAAAGAGTAAGTTCAAATCAAGTGATGTCCTGTTCATCTCGTATGTGTATGTGTAGGTAAGGACCTTGGCATGAACATGTAGGACATTAATATGAAAATGTGGATATAACCTCAACATGCATATGTGGATATGAACTTCACATGTATATGCGGATATGACCTCGACACATATGTGGATATATGACTCTGACAAGTGCATGTGGATATATGACCCTGACAAGTACATGTGGATATATGACCTTGACAAGTACATGTGGATATATGACCTTGACATGTACATGTGGATATATGACCTTGACATGTACATGTGGATATATGACCTTGACATGTATATGTGGATATATGACCTTGACATGTACATGTGGATATATGACCTTGACAAGTACATGTGGATATATGACTCTGACAAGCACATGTGGATATATGACCTTGACATGTACATGTGGCTATATGACCTTGACATGTACATGTGGATATATGACCTTGCCATGTACATGTGGATATATGACCTTGACAAGTACATGTGGATATATGACCTTGACAAGTACATGTGGATATATGACCTTGACAAGTACATGTGGATATATGACCTTGACAAGTACATGTGGATATATGACCTTGACATGTACATGTGGATATATGACCTTGACAAGTACATGTGGATATATGACCTTGACATGTGGATATATGACCTTGACATGTATGTGGATATATGACCTTGACATGTATGTGGATATATGACCTTGACATGTACATGTGAATATATGACCTTGACATGTACATGTGGATATATGACCTTGACATTTACATGTGGATATATGACCTTGACATGTACATGTGGATATATGACCTTGACATGTAGATATAGAACTCTGACAAGTGAATGGGAATATATGACCATGACTTTTATATGTGGATACATGGAATATATATTAAAAGATGTGAAATTTGTACTTTGAACAAAGTGAACATTCTACATACAGTACTTATTCATTCTACAACTAGTTTTCTTTATTTATTACAAAAAGCAGACAAAATATTCATGTATATTAACAAAAGTTCATATTGATACATTCTGTTGGTACTTTTTGGTCTCACCTGCCACCCCTTCACTGTTGACATCACCATCGTCCAGCAGATGAATTATGGGTAAAATTGCAGCACAGATGCATGATGGGAAAAAGGACTGAGCAAGCTGCATATGATGGCAGTGTTCAGCTCTATCTTCATCTCCTAGGTTATGATGGAATTGAAAGAAACGAGACATCAGTGAACAATTGATCCTGATTTATTGATAATAATAAGTTTGATGATTATAATACAAAAACATGACAAAACCCGAGAAAAAATGTTAAGAGTTGTTTTTGAGGGAACTAAAGAGAAGCCACAAACTTCATCATCCCAATTATTTTTAAGAGAAAAAGCCGGTACATACTAATTATTTTAAGATTGACCCATATTAACCTTTGACCCATATTAACCTTTGACCCATATTAACCTTTGCAGAAGAAGACAGGTAAGGAAATTTTTTGACAGTTTCGAATAGATAGTGCAGGAAATTTCAGCCTCAGAATTTTAGTCTCAGAATTACCAGTTGGAACTATTTATCATGTTTAGTTTAGATGGAGCCCCTGAAGACCGAGGGTTTATAAATCATAATTATGGTAAAAGGAGGTTTGCACGAGGTCATCATGCAGAAGCTGAAGTATTGCAATTCAACCTCCAACCCCCTCCCGAACTTGCCTCCGTTTTCAACCTCCAACCCCCTCCCGACCTTGCCTCCGTTTTCAACCTCCAACCCCCTCCCGACCTTGCCTCCGTTTTCAACCTCCAACCCCCTCCCGACCTTGCCTCCGTTTTGTATATCTACTTATTTATATATCAATGTAAGTTTTTGTGATGTTGCAAACTAACATACTTGAAAAATGTAATGGATATATTTTTGCTACGGTCAATATGTCAGGTTTCAACAATGTTTCAACAACAATTTTTTCCCATATCCAGGTCATTCAAAAGTTTTAGATTAAATAGTACAAAGTAACGTTACAGCCAGACAATGCTATGCTTTCTTCTGCTTTGCCCAGGCTTTATCTACATTTAACATTACAAATACTATGACAGACATTTTATTGTTACTGACAGAAACGCTACGTACATTGGACATGTGACTGACGCACACAGTGTTACCATGGTTACAAGGTATATGAGGAGACATAACATTACCACTGTGGAAAAGCTGCATAACCTATAGTCACCTCAGCATTTGTCATGTTAAACATATACAACCGGTAGTACATGTATATATTGGCATGCAGTTAAGGGTGGGGCCTTTATCCACATAGCGCTACATGAACAAGGGAAAGCGGGCAACGATATCGCTGGGGTTATTCAGCCAGGGTGGGTTGCTTCAAAATGCTGGGGTTGGGTCATTCTTTTGTTCAAGCATCATAGAACAGTACACTTATGGTGCAATGTGATTGTGTATTATATATGAAGAAACTAACTAGCCCTAACACACAGCTGTAAATGTACCAGTTAGGTCACACCAATTTTTTGTTTGTTTCATGTGCGAATTGTTTTTTTTTTCAAGATTGGAGGCGTAAATAGAAATAAAACTGGACCAGACAAGCGAAAACTCATCTACCCACAGAAAGAAAACAGTGAACTTCAACTGTCCAGTTTTGTTTTAAAGTTTATTATCGCCTCCAATCTTTAAAAAAATAATAAAATCCACCCATGAAACATAAAATAATATTGGTGTGGCCTTATCTGTTAAAAACATTCCCCCATATTAAGGCCTAACACACAGCTGCAAATGTACCAGTTAGGTCACACCAATTTTTTGTTTGTTTCATGCGCGAATTTTTTTTTTCAAGATTGGAGGCAATAATAAGAAATAAAACTGGATCAGACACGCGAAAACTCATCTACCCACAGAAAGAAAACAGTGAACTTCAACTGTCCAGTTTTGTTTTAAAGTTTATTATCGCCTTCAATCTTCAAAAAAATAAAATCCACCCATGAAACATAAAATAATACTGGCGTGGCCTTATCATCTGTTAAAAATATTCCCCCATATTAAGGCATAGTTAATTTTTCAAATTTTTCTTACATGTAATTGTACATGAGAATAATACATTTGTTTCCTGTCTTGATTGTACAAATATTTTGTATTTCCCCATAATGAAATGACTGCAGTTCTTCTCAGCATGTTCTACACTGAAAGAGAAAGTGCAAAGTTTGTACCTTCGAGGGCTACACGTCCCCAGTGCAAGCTACCGTTTCGCCACGACAAGCTACGACTTTGGATATTGGCACGATTGACGGGGGCCAATGAGACACGTCGAGCAGCCAGGTTCAATTCCTCTTGCATAGCTACTGGTTAAAATTAAAGCACATGCGAGTGAAAGCTCAGTTACGATTGGTTAATATTGAGAAAAAGCAGGTAAGTGTGAAATCATCAGGGTCAGTTAAAATAATGAGCAAGTTTGGAATTCCCTGCTGCCAGGACATTTTGTGAGCAAGACAAAGCAACACAATGGATGTTGAGTGATTATCTCCCCTTGTGTACCAACTGTTTAATATGGAGGCTGGGATTCCCAAACTCACTCATACTTGTCATTAGTAGTGTTGATCCATAAAGCAAGAAAAGGAGAATTGTGATTGGGTATGGTACATTTAGTGATTTATTCTGGCAAAAAGCAGGAAGCTTTGCAATGTCTTTTGCAAGAGTGACTAATCAAATGAAAATGAGAATGCACGTAAGTAAAAAACTTATTTTTGATCGATTATCACATCAAATAGATATAAGAGGCAAAGTGATGGACACAATTTCATTGGTAGATAAAATATATGATTTTCATGTAAGCTCAATTATGATTGGTTAAGATAAGCTCAAATATGATTGGTTAGGATAAGTTCATAATGTGGATGAGGAGGATAAGATAAGATTGGAATTAAGGTGATGACCATCATGAGAAAAAAAGTATAAAAAAAAAATCGTAAATCCTACATTTTAGACATGTTAGAAATTGAAACACATATTGTAGATCACCTAATAATTCAATCACCCTATCAAAATTCAATCGCCCCAAATTTTGTGCACAAAATTCAATCTGGTGTTCTAAAATTTCCACCTTTCAAAGTAACTTGCAATGCAGATTACATGCCTTTCTATATGTTACAGGCAGCTCCCAATTCAACAAAATAAGTCTGCAGAAATGTTTATTAAACTGTGAAACAACAGATGCACAGGCGATATTAATGCTATGACCATTTCAAACTGGGAACGTATTAGTCATGAAACAATTCAGCATGACAGTAAATAACTCGGGAAAATTAACAAAATCATATTAAATAATTTCTTGCAAAGATAGCAAAAGTAAAAGACAAAAGTAGTAAACCAGAAAATAACTTAATAATTTCCCTGTATCAAGGTGTTCTTTTAGAATATCTACTATCAGAAAATCGATGATAAGAAATCAGGAGGTCACAATATCATATCATACCATAGCCAATTCACACTCCAGTGACTGGGTCATTCTAGGTACTAGCTATCACAGCACTTCCTATGCTTCTATGACTTGTATATGAGGAAGAAACTTTGAACTGGCTAAAATGTCAGAAATTATATCCTATTTAAGGGTGCACTTATTTTTATGTCGATTCCTATTTCCAAGGTTAGAACAGGTTAAGAAGATCCCGCTCTCTAGAATAGAGGTAAAGAGGTCATTTTTACTCAATAACTTTCAATCCTTCTTAACCAAGGCTTTAGAACTTCAGGAGTATTATGAAATTAATTTGCCATTTGAAGAACCAGTCAATGTTTTGTTTCAATTGTTCTGAATCCTGATGATGTAGGCCCCCTACATCCATGACAATAAAATCCCACTTCTATCCCTTGATGCAATGCAGGCCTCCAACATCCATGACAATTAAATGGCTGGTGGAGATCTTTATACAATTCAATTAGACTGTCACCTCCCTCATGTAACATGGCATCAACTTAATTGCCAGCGCGAGGTTTCTGGACTGGCACAGTCGGAAGAACAAGATTTAATTTTGTGTATCGGGTTACATATAGGACTTCACACCTTACGGCACCTGTACTTTGTGTTGACAATGACAATTTAATTGGTTTTGTGTTACATGAGCGATGTTAGATTTTTGGGTAAGTGATCACGTGTCATGCAGATGAATGACTACACAACTCATCACGTGATTGAGGGAGGAGGGAATTTGGCTTAATGTCACACTCAAGTTCGTTTCACTCATATGGCAGGGATTCCACCCGAAAAAAAACTCTGGGTCCGCAAATACGAGGGAGCGAAGCGACCAAGTCTGAGGGAGCGTAGCGACCGAAGGGGGGAGAGTCCGAGAGGGGGGTTTCCCCCCTCGCGGCAGCAGAAGATTTTTGATAATTGCCGTTTAAATTGATGGCCTGAGAGAGCGTCTAGAGATGGATTTTATAATAAAGATTAACAGCAGGAACGTCTGTTTAAAGTCTATTTACACTCTTTGCTACGTATGTATTACCGCGATAATTTGAACTTGGAAGCAGAAATCTTCCGGGACGGTCGCTAACCGAGTCAATACGCGGACGTGGTGGAGAGCATCAAGCTCTACCAGGCATTCATTATGTTCTGCTTCGCGCCTCTCCATGTAGCGTAGCGCAAAGCACCCTAGGAGAGGATGGGAGAGCACATGAACAGATTTTGATAGTGAGAGCTGAAAAAAATCATGGCAAACAAAATTATGCCCTCAGATGATCTAATAATATACCCGAATGGTGACAGTTGTAAACTTGACCTTCCAGAGCTTCTACTTTCATTTCCGTGGCCTGCGCTGGAAGAGTACTAAACACAAGATATCTGGCTGGATGGACAGACTGTAGTCGCAGACAAATGGAGTGCTATCATACCTCGGGAAGCGGGAAATTTTCCACGTGCTTCAGAGAACCGTCAGGTCATTGTCCTAATTCCGGCAATTGCCGTCTTTTCAAATGTGAATTTCCACATGTGTTTTCATTGATATTCACGAAGGGAAGACTTGGAGGGATATAAAAAAAAAATTTTACAAGTAAATTTTCTGTTATTAAGCTAAAACTTACCTCACTTCCACTCTTTGCATTTCTTGTCTACAGGAAATATCACAGTAAGAATTTAAATGACACAGTTATCTCCCCTGCTAGTCACCTGATTGCATAGCTACCCACAATTCTACTTCCTTCTTGTTCCACTGCGATACATGGTCTGGATGTATCATAGCGGGGAGGTTGGGTGGGCATCACTGGAAGTGAGGTAAGTTTTAGCTTAATAACAGAAAATTTACTTGTAAAATTTTTTTGTTATTTGCGCTGAAAACTTACCTCACTTCCACTCTTTGCATAGAATGCCACCGTAAGGTAGGTGGGCAAACTGATACAATCCGTGGTAGTGATAAATGCCATACATAGTGACTAGTTCAAAGTAGAAATCATAGATCTTCTACCTCACAGAGGATCCATGAAATCATACAACAGTAATAACCTGTATGCCTATGGTACACAGGGAACCTCTGTTGCTACTCTGACTTCAAGGCTGAGATGCAATATACGCCCCCCCCTTTTTTTCGAAAGGGGCCGAGAGAAAAAATGCACTCACCCGCAAGCAGGGTTACAACTGTACGCCCGGACTTTTGTAGCTATATTGCTGGCCTCGGTCCCCCTGACACCCGCTGTGCGGTCACAAGTGGGCCGATAGAATAGAGGTCGTTACATGCCAACGTCATGTCCCGGAGATAGTAGGAGGCAAATGTCGTGTTTGACCTCCAGTAGCACGCCCTCATAATGTCTGTCACCGATCTGTTGGTCCATAGAGGCCATGATGCCGCTAATGCCCTAATCTCGTGACCCGAAACGTTTACAAGCGCGGCTTGCCTATCAGTAGCCGTGGAGTACGCTAGCCGAATCGTATTTTTGAGCCAACTCGAGATAGTGTTTTTACTTATTTCTTGTTTGGCTTTGGGATCGAAAGGGATAAACAAACGCCTCCTTCCCGCTCTGATCTCCTCTGTACGATTCAGGTAACACGCAAGAGCCCGAACCGGACACATTAACATGTCTGATTCAAGACCGGACGAAAGGAAATCAGATAAGGCTGGAATTGTGAACTCTCGAGATATGGAATCGTAGAGGGCTTGATTCTTGGCCACAAACTCAGGAACCGTTGTGAGAACTACCTTGCTCCAGTTCCTAGAGTGTCTGATGTTCCTTCTATCGAGCGCATGCAGCTCTGACACCCTAGCTGCTGAAGCAAGAGCCAACAAAAACGAAGTTTTGTATGATAAATATTTTAGCTCAATAGCTTCTATTGGCTCGAAAGGTGGCTTTCCCAATTGCCGAAGTACTAAGGCTAAGTCCCACTTAGGCAATTTCGGAATAGCCGACTGACCAGTTATCTTGTATGACTTGATTAGTGCAGATAAGTTTGGATCAGTCGAGGGATTAATCCCAGTACCCAGTAGAATAGGTTGAGCAATGGCCGCTCTATAACCTTCTACCGTAGCAGGCACCAGGCCCCTATCCCTGAACAGGTACAATAGAAACTCTGCTATCTCAGGGATAGTTGCGCAGGATGGATTAATATCCCTCTCTCCACACCAAAGATCGAAGATTGCCCACTTTGAGTTGTATACAGCGGAAGAGGACGGTCGAATAGATTGTGCCATTCGGCGCCCAACCTCCGCTGAAAATCCCGCCTGAGCGAAGTGCTGCTTGAGCACTTGCACACGTGGTAGTGGAACAGTCCTGGTTGGCTGTGGAATGTCGACGTTCCGGGCTGGCGCAGTAGATTGTGCCATACCGGAAGCTGTCTTGGTACATCTACCAGAAGATCCAATAGTTCCGGGAACCACGGCCTTGCTGGCCACCACGGAACAATCAGGTAAACGACACACATGTGTTCGCGGATCTTCTGAAGTACCTTCGCTAGGATAGCTGGAGGAGGGAACGCATATGCTACCATCCTTGACCAGTCCTGCGATAGTGCGTCCACTGCATATGCCGACGGATCCGGAACCGGCGACATGAACAGGGGCAGTAGATTGTTGCGCCGAGTGGCGAACAGATCTATGTGTGGCATCTCCCAGACATGAGCTATTTGTTTTAGTATATCTGGGTGAAGTTGCCACTCCGTGGGAATTATCTGATTCCGTCGAGAAAGCGAATCCGCTAAGACGTTCAGTACCCCCGGGATGTGCCTGGCCAACACCGATATGTTGTTGTCCCAACACAGACCGAAAAAGATTTCCGCTTGGCTTTGTAATTGCGGAGATCTCGTCCCCCCCTGCTTGTTGATATAGGACACGACTGATGTGTTGTCCGTCGCAACTAGCAGGTTCTTGTCGGTCAATACGCTCACCCACGTGCGGATGGCATGTGTCACTGCCATAAACTCCAACACGTTTATATGGTACGAGCGTTCCTCGATTGTCCATAACCCGGATGTCGACTTGGACTCGAGGTGGGCTCCCCATCCTTCCATAGATACGTCCGTGAACAGGTGATGTGACGGACGAAACGGAAGTAGGGACACACCTGGCATAACGTTGAGTGGATCCAGCCACCATTGGAGGCATTGTTTGACTAGCGGTGTTACAGGTATCCACGGATTCAACTGCCTTTCGACCCATTGATGATTGAAGTAAATCATTAAGGGCCGAAGCTGCAACCGCCCTCTTGGGGTTACGTCCTGTGTTGACGTCAAGAGGCCGATTATCGCAGCAAAGTGTAAAGCCCTGGCCTGAGATAACTTGAGGAACTGAGGTATCTTCGTCGTTATCTTTAGCCATCGATCTTCTGGGGGTTTGGCGAGAGCTCGTAGCGTATTGTATTCCACCCCCAGAAATTTGCGCCTTTGTGAAGGAATCAGCTCTGATTTCTCTTCGTGTGGGATGTATCCCAGAGAAGTCAACATCCTTAAGACAAACTGGGTGTCTAGGATTAACTGCTCCTTGCAGGCATTCCTTAGCAGGGAGTCGTCGATATGAAAGTGGTACTTTATACCTAGACTGTGCAGGAATTGTGCCACTGGTGTAAACACTCGTGTGAACACCCAAGGGGAAGTGGATAGGCCGAACGGAAGCACTTGAATTTGGAAGCGTCGTTTGCCGACCATGAATCTCAAGTACTTCCTGTCCCCCGGATGTATCGGGATATGCAGGTATGCATCCCTTAAATCCAGAGAAGTCAGCCATTCCCCTTGTCCGAGTACCGACCGGATAGACCGGAAGGACTCCATGCGGAAGTGTGGCGGTGGAGTGAGGTAGTCCTTGTTGAGGCGCTTTAGGTTTATAACCATGCGCATCTCGGACGTGTCTTTCTTGGGGACCAGAAAGACCGGCGAATAGAACCCGGGTGACGTGTCCGAAACCGGAAGCTCTATTACAGCTGCCTTCTCTATCAGCTTGTCCACAGAGGACTGTATCGCTGATAGATGACCCGTTCGTAATGGTATACGAGACGGAAGGGGATGAGCAGTCAAGGGAGGAAGCGTGTCGAACAATAGGCGATAGCCGTATCTGATCGTTCGAATGACCCACGCTTCCGTCCCGATCCTTATCCAGTTCCTCCAAAACAACTGCAGCCTTCCCCCTACCGGAAGGTCTAGTTGCTGGGGAACTGGAAACGTTATGTCTCGGTGTTCCCGCCATACCGGAAGCCACCCGGTACGGCCCGAGACATCAGGAATCCTTCTTTGACTGCTTAGATTTCCCCTTACCCTGCTTCTTATGGCCATAGGTCTAAAGAAGCAGGCGCTTGGTTATGCTGTTGGCCGGAAGCACCCTTATTAGCCTTGGAACTAGGCGGGTTCTTCTTAGCCTTCTTCGCCTTTGGACCCGACCCGGAAGCCATAGGTCTTTTAGACGAAGCACCGGAAGCAACTGACCTGTCATGCTCTATACGATCCATTTCAGGTCGAACTTCGGCAACAGCATCACCAAACAGTAAAGAAGGAGCCGTAGATGTCTCTAGTAGACTCCTCTTTACAGCTTCCGGTGTGTAACTATGCATAAAAGGAATGAAGGCCTTTCTCCTTAAATACACTAGCATAGAAGATAGGTAGGCATTGTGTACCAGTAAATCTTCTACAGCACCGGAAGCAATCTTCTGGTAGTCAAGAACGAGGTTTATACCCTCCTGTAACTGTTCTTGACTCTCCGCGCCCGACAGCGAAAATAAACCATCCTTTATGGCTTTAAGAAACCAGTCGAGGTGATTCGTAATCGCCACTCCTTGTCGAGCAGTTTCCTCAAGTACTGCGGCCTGTTTGTTCGTGCAAGGAACATCCGGATTACTAGGCACTTTAGTATTGCTAGAGCATAAATACTGAAAGTCGCCGTTCACCTCTGCAGACCGGAAGCTAAACGGTGAGTTATGTACGCCGTAACTTCGTGTGTTTGGCTTCTGTACTGGGAACGGACCAGAAGATCCTGCAGGGCGGAAGCGAGCTTTTGGTCTCAACCTTATAGCACGTTCCTCCTGCGTAGTGGGTTCTGCTAACGTTCTATGGAATAAATGGCAGATAGAATGAATAGCAGTTGAGGCCGGCAGCGTGGTAGCCGACCTCGTAACCCGGTTTGACTCTCCTGATTCAGTTTCAATATCCCCCGCATGTGGGACCGGAAGCTGCATATCAGGAATTAAGTCATAGATGCCGGAAATAAGTTCATAATATTTCCTAGCATCCGGATCAGTATTGGTAGGTTCATTCAATTCAGATCTACCGTACTGGTCCCTATCCACTTCCATAGCTTCCGGGGCTTCCTGCCAGGAGGGAGTATTGGAAGGGATAGTCCTCGACAAATTAGCTTCCGGTTTCCTAGACTGTTCAGTCAAAACCGGAAGCAGTGGCGTACTACTTCGGAATTGACTGGTCATCATCTCTCTCAATTCCTTCATTTCCTCACGTTGCTGTTCCATACCGCGCAGTATGGCAGCCAAAGTGGGATCAGTCACTTGAGAGTGGACCGGAAGCAAGGCCTGACGAGGTGTGTTCACACTCAAGGACCCTCCAGCTGGACGTGAGCACGGCCACTGTAAAGGTCGGTGAACGGGCATACGAGGTCGTAAACCGGAAGCACGTATAGGAGGACGCATCATACGATAAATTCCCGGTCCCGTACCTCGAACACCACCGGAAGCAGATATCTGACCTAAGCCACGCAAGGGCGAAGGTAGACCAGCAACCGGATGCCGCATAATTTGAACTGGTCTGATTGAGGGTTCTTGATAACGCAACTCAGACACAGGCAAAAAATTTGACATATTATGGGTACCTGAATACATACCATACTGCCGTTGTTGCGGGAACCTTAATCTCTGGTGGCCCAGAAGGCTCGTAGACACAAACGTCTCGGCAAGGGAACGAGGAAGGCCACCAGAGTAACCGGAAGCAGGTTGAGAAAATTCAGACAAACCGGAAGCAGCAGTTAAAGGCGTAACTGAGCGACCGGGAAGTCCAGGCCTCGACAGCGTCGAGGAAGGTATTTTCCCAACCCCGGACCCAAATGAAAATTTAACATTAGGCTCCTCACTGGTGCTGCCCAAGTTTTCATAATCATAAGTTGACTCCGATCGTGCGATCGGAGTCCCCTGACTTTCCCACGCTAAGCCTGGGTCCGTCACCG
This sequence comes from Hanleya hanleyi, assembly GCA_036873755.1. Lineage (NCBI taxonomy): Eukaryota > Metazoa > Mollusca > Polyplacophora > Lepidopleurida > Hanleyidae > Hanleya > Hanleya hanleyi. Next base: position 11,487 of record JAVTVY010026446.1, on the reverse strand, counting down.
ATTTCCCTTCATCGTCACATCCAGGCGTCCGCTCAATAGGAATCTCCACTTCCACAGTCGTCGTCGTACCAGATTCCATATCCTCGATTACTCCTTCCACTTGTACCAACCGGGTCGATCCCTTACCTGATTGACCCTTCACCTGGCCTGAAATGGAAGCATCGTGAGCGGGGGGGGGCGTTTGTTTATCTTTATTTACATCCAATAGGCTGACTAATGAAGTCCCAGCTACTGAACTAACAAACCCCCTAGACTCCTCGCCTACATTAGTACGAGGAGACTGTGCTACATACGTCTCGTTTGCGATATTGGCAGGCATAACGACACCATTCCCTTCGTTAGCTGCCAGAGAACCGGCCAAATAAACCTGGAATATGCCGGGCGCCCACACAATACACTCTTCACAGGCCGTGTCCCATGTACAGATTCTACCCTGGCGGCATGGCGGACACACTGAGTGAAGGTCATAACTTGGCTTGTCACCTCCACAAGACATGCATGACATTTGAGACATATTATGAGCCATTATTACGCTGATAACTTAGAGAATACTTCCCAAAGGGTTTCTTGCAGGAAATCAGACGTCTGAGGTAATCCAACTGTGAGTAGTTTCGCTAGAAAAGGCACTTTTTCACGGAGTTGACAATGTTTACTTCCAGCCCTACGACAGCAGTAGAACAAGAAGGAAGTAGAATTGTGGGTAGCTATGCAATCAGGTGACTAGCAGGGGAGATAACTGTGTCATTTAAATTCTTACTGTGATATTTCCTGTAGACAAGAAATGCAAAGAGTGGAAGTGAGGTAAGTTTTCAGCGCAAATAACGTAACATTTTAAACCTTTAGCTACCATTTTACTTCTTAACAAGCAGACCAAAAGGGGGATTTTTATTTCATTCAGTGGGGGGAATGGGTCCGTTGACGGACCCAAATAGACCCTAGCGGAATCCCTGTATGGTGACAGTCAGTTTGGTTGATGGAGGAAGCCGAAGTACCCGGAGAGAACCACCGCCCTTCGGCAAGTAACTGACAAACTTTCACACATGGACCAGCTAGGCTCGAACCTGTGCCGGTTCAGCGGTGTGAGGCTAGCGGTCACCAGCGAAGCGCCTTAGACCACTCGGCCACCTCACGTGATTGAGAGAGATATTATACGTCATCAGGGTTTGGGGTAAGTGATTGAGTGAATAGGATTTAACTTTGCTTTCAACATTATTTCAGTCATACCGCAACGAACCAACTAAGCAGCACCCAGCCAAAATGTGTTCCAGCTGCTTCAAAGAAGAAATCTTTGAAGCAACATGGAACCAGACACCTTCCATCCACCCTATTAAACACTGAGGACAGCACACAAGATACAGGGACCATAGCATGACAAATATCTGCCCTATTATTGTGCCAATTAACAATTTTTTTTTTTTACCACCATTAAGCAAAAATTACCTTCTTTATCTTCATTTTAGAGAGTGGGTTCACCCTAACCGGATAGAGATACGTAACCAACTATTTCACTGTCATTGAGGGTGGTAAGTTATTATATTTATTATAATTTGCGACGCCTTGTTTCTGCATTGAGGTAGACATGGGCGTACATGTATGGAAAACTCCTGCCTTCCGATGTATTAGCATTGTGGGGAGCTGTGACTACCCAGAGTGACTCCTGCTGGAGCATGAATACTATGTAATGATATCTCTGCATGTACATGTACCTCTCATTGTGGGTCTCTATGCAAGGAATGGGAGGGACAATATTAGATTCCCTCAAGTGACAAATAGCTTAATAATTTTGCTCTTAGCAGTGAAATACCCTAATTCCACCATCTGATCGCATACTTTACAGACAACCTAATGCCATAATCGCTGTATATAACCTTTCACTTCTGGAAACAGTACGAGTACATTTTAACAAAATTAATGGGGATTAAATAATTATCTGGGGTCTCAGATTTCTTCATTTTCATCAAACATATTCTGATATGATGGCATGTTGGGAAATGCACTTTAAGCTGTGAACGAATAGTGCAGTTCTAATATCTACAACATGCGGAGAGATCTAGCTGTTGTCATTCCAGTACAGACATGCAATTATACCATACATGCACCTGGTCATATGGTCTGCTATTGTACCGAGTATCCATTACCATGCAGAACACTGTAGAGTACGCTACATGCTTTCGCTGGTACATGTGTATTACTCGCTGAAGCCATTCGACAATATGCTTTGAGAATGTAGAGCAAACAAGAACTCCCCAGACACAGACAACAAAGTGGTGTGTACAGAAAATAAATTATGATTAACAAAGGTCAAAATTTGCCAACAGGCCATGTTCGCAGCGATTTGACAGAAGTAGTGGACTTCAAGTGGCTACATTGTCAGATGGTTGCAGGATGAAATACACCAAGGAAGGCATGTAGGACATAATAAACTGTTCTGCGGTGTAATATCCATCTAAAGTCCTCCCTAATATACTACAAGTATACATTAATAAATTTGTCTCTATTGAAAAGAGCTAGCTTATTACCATACCCTGGTTGGGTGAGTAGATTATCTGCACTCTGCACTCGTAACAAAAGTTGTGTATTCCATATTTACTGCTATCTGGACTGTACGCTCTACCCACTTGAGGAAAACTACTACTCTCCCCAATAACTGAAAACATTGTAGACCCGAGTATCCAGGACCCATCATGATCAGTTTTCTTTGAACACGACCCATCAAAGTCTTGCCCAGGTCTGTATGAGATCGTTGATGTTCCTGGTCATTCAGCCGCATATAATACTATCCAGTGGAACACATAGGATTACAGAATACTCAGCCAACCAGGGTGATGTTTTGAGAGAAGTTAGGCCTTGAAAGAGTGGAAAGGATAGCACTAACAAGTTGTACTTTTGATATGCGTGTATGAAGCTAGTGTACATTTACATGTGCACAAATATCTATGTGCAGATCTACATACTTAGTTATAATAGTATGCCGTGTCTGTCAATGTGATCTACAACCTGAATGTGGCTGTGCACACACATGGAAATCCCTCTAATAATTCAATCACCCTATTAAATTTTGGGGAAAAAATTAAATTGGCTGTTCTAATAAATTTGATCACTCTGTCATCGAAATATCAAAGAAATGAAGGATTATCTGCATGGTTTTGGACCATTTTGTCAACTTACTGTTCTAATGAATTTGATCACCTCCTGATCTTATGGTGGGAAATTTCACTTCCTGTGATTGAATTATTAGAGGGAATATTTGTGTATTTCTATACACCTCATCTGTGAATGAAATCAGTCGCTTCTGTTTAACCTGGGATAAAGTTTTACATGTATCCCAGTTTGACACTGTATCCCAGGATTCATGTACCTCATAATATATAAGTGATGGCCAGGAGTTCCATCACTTATATATCAGTGATGGCCAGGAGTTCCATCACTTATATATCAGTGATGGCCAGGAGTTCCATCACTTATATATCTGTGATGGCCAGGAGTTCCATCACTTATATATCAGTGATGGCCAGGAGTTCCATCACTTATATATCAGTGATGGCCAGGAGTTCCATCACTTATATATCAGTGATGGCCAGGAGTTCCATCACTTATATATCTGTGATGGCCAGGAGTTCCATCACTTATATATCAGTGATGGCCAGGAGTTCCATCACTTATATATCTGTGATGGCCAGGAGTTCCATCACTTATATATCTGTAACGAAGGCATGTAAACCAATAATGTGTATGCTCTTCTGTTATTATGAACCCACACTTATCTATGGGGTTATGATGCTTTTTTCATAGAATTTTGATGGATTGCCATTAATAGCCACTTAAAGTGATCGTAAACCCTCAAGTAAAGTTTCCATCAAATTAAAGACCATTGCAAACAGTGTGGGAAAATATTTATTTTAATTTTTTACGATTTTATTACACAGAGTAAACTGCAATTAAATCATGGTATTCTATGGTGGTCTGTTGCAATCATATCTAGGTCCAGTGACGTCACACTGCCTTAATACATATATTTCAAACTTTGTACGCACTTTCCAGTGCTTGAATCAAGCTTATGGTGTGTATACTTTGAGTTTCAACACAGACTCACTGTTCCAATGTGCATGTTTCACCAAAATCTGGGATTTGGTGATTCATGAGTGTCAAGTCCATTTGAATCTTGCATTTAATTTCCCCGATTTTGGAACATGCACATTGGAACAGAAAGTCTGTGTTGAAACTCAACGTATACATACCTTAAGCTTGAATCAAGCATTGGAAAGTGCATACAAAGTTTGAAATATATGTATTAAGGCAGTGTGACATCACTGGACCTAAATATGATTGCAACCGACCACCATAGAATACCCTGCTTTAATTGCAGTTTACTCCGTGTAATAAAATCGTAAAAAATTAAAATAAATGTTTTCCGACACTGTTCGCAATGGTCTTTCATTTGATGGAAACTTTACTTCAGGGTTTACAATCACTTTAATGGAGTGTACAAAACTAGTTGTGGAAATAGCTGACATACATGGTAACTCTTCTGGTTCCCTGAATACCTTACATGTACTCTCACTAGCATGGGCTATTATCTTAATAGAATGGTTCCATGATGTACATAAGTTCATCTGATGTCAGTCTAAATATTGTCAAATACTAGAAGTTTGGGTACATGAAAAATCAAAAATAGCATACCAGCATATCAGCATGCATTGTTCATGCAAAACAGGAAAAAGCAACAAAAAGCCACCCACGGAACTGCATGCATTTGACCTAAAAATATGGAACATTGAATCATGCAGTTAATCATAAATGATGGCCAGGGGACCATCACAGATTTACAAAAACATATATACAGATAATGTGTGTTGTATTTAACATGTATCTCGCATGAATTGAACATGTTCAAACAACGTATGTATCAAGAGTAGAGTGTATGATTCCCATATCAACTTAATAGTATAACTTCAATGCGCCAAGCCCTATTTATACAAAATGCTTGCAAGGCGATCATGAAACAAATCCAAATAAAAAGTATCTTCCTCTCAAAATCAAGTGAGTCAAAATGTTATCTGAATATTGATGTTTATTTGGATCAAAGGGCTTCGTGATGTTTTACATATAAAAGGTTTCAGGAACAAATACAAATGCTTCAGCAGTTGTAATAGATCTATGTGATAAAGTACATCAAAACTTGAGAAGACTACATGTACTGAATGATCAGACAGGACTTAAAGTGACTCGCAGGGTAAACATGCATGATGACATCATTTTGGAAGAGTTGTCTCCCTTTAATGCCAAAGACTCGCCAGCAATAACGTACTGACTGCAGATAATGGGGGTGGAGTTATCCAAAGCTCTTTGTATGAAATACGAAAACACACACATTTGATGTGATTTTTTAAAAGATACTATGATGGAGATTGTTTGTTCAAATTATCAACGTAAGTAATCGAGCAGAATTTTATCCTCTTCAAGTGCAATTGACTGCTCGATTATTGGATGAATTTGTACACATACGGTAATTTCCCTATTAATTCGCGATGTAGTGATGAAACTCACCACTCCAAAAATTGGCTACTTTCGAATTATTTGTTGAGCTAATTCCAGAAAAACGCGAGTGTTCGAATTAAATGTCGAGCCGACTTTCACGGAGATTCAAAATGGTGGACCGCTTTGCCGTGGTCGTAGTGATCGTATTTATTACCGTGTATTAACTTTGATATCTCATCATAGTTTCTATAAAAGGCAGTGTATGATGTCAGAAAATCTCCTCTACCCTGATAAAGGCGTCTAATTTTATTCGAGGAAGTCAAGCATATTGACCGAGTGACAAGTTCAGCAGCCCTTTCAGCAAGATCATGCAGATTTTTGAGCTGACGTCCGTAAATTCGCGTCCGTAATAACATCGTAAAAGTAGGCCAAAACATTGAACGTATTCCTTCCTTTTTGTTCAGTATTAGCTATGATCTATATTATGAAACCTGACATGGAATTGAAAGAATATTCTGAAAATATAAAACTATACACGTAACACATATTAGAGTATTTCAGTGCTCACAAAACCCGGTCGACAATGGAGGCTAAAAAATGACAACTGGCGACTGAATTTTTCAGTCACTCGCCAATGTGTCGATTAAAAAATAGAGTAACTCGCCAAAGTGGAGAGTGAATTTTTGATTAATGAAGTGTTTAGTCGCCAAAGTATTTTTGTGTTTAGTTTATCAGGCAGCGAAATCCAATCAGGCCTAAAATATACAGAGAATAATGCCGACGATAGAGACATGGGGAAGCTTAGTCTATTTATAGCGACCACGTGGTCTGATGTAATATCCGCGCTCTTGAAACCATGTGCAGGCGTGACACAATAAGATCACGTGCACGCCCAAAAAGTTAATCCACGACCCGCTGACTTTTCTTAGCCAATGAAATCATCGTAGTAAAATTAACGTAAACAAATTCTATGAAACAAACTTGGCGGGAATTTGCAAGTTCAAGGTCAAGACTCCAAATGGTCCGTCAATGCGATGGTATGCCTGAAGCACGACATGTGCGTTTTGACTTTAGTGTCGCTTCTAAAACAACTGTAGTCAAGTAAAACCAGCTTAGTAAATTTAAATGTTGAAAGACACACGTCATGTGGTAAAATTTTGCAGAGAAGAGTTTGAAAAGTTTCACCTGACCGACTTTTCATTCAAGCCATTTCGGATTTGTTACCGTATATATTTTTCCCGACTGCGGTGAAACGCGATCAAGTTAGGATAAAATTATAGGACTGCGGAGTTAATTGAATCAATTTTTTCCCTTATGGACTGTAAGTAATAGTAATTCAGTCTGATTATATTGTACCATTCCCTTTGTTTCTCTGCGTTTACAAATAATAGCATACGGCGATATACTATACGAGATTCTAGTCACATATTCACTTTACTTTCATCGGCACGAACTCCGTGGCGAAAACGGGAGTGTTCGAATTTATTGTTTCACGGGTATATTGAAAATGCCCCCGTTTTCGTTTGATTAGGATGGACAAAATCACGACAGGGGAAAAATCGGCCGTTTTCGAATTAAATTTGGAAGGTGAATTAATAGGGAAATTACCGTATGCCACATTTTCATCCATGAAAGCACACTTTTCTTGTTCTCTAGACATTCCGTAAATTAAAAACTTCTATAAAAATAAAAAGTTTCGCTCGTACTCATCACATTCCCCAGTATTTCTCTGAAGAAAAGGATTTTTTTATTTTACCACCAAATTGTGAACGCTATTATGATTGACAAGAACATGTACATAGAGAAAACTCTAAATGAAATTTAGCTAATTTTTTTCGCTTTTTCCTGTTAATTAACATAGTAAAAAAAGATATACATGTAGTAAAAAATCAAACATTTATAATCAATGTTTCTATTTGTTACCAAATCAAACCTGCTTCAATTCATGCCATTAATCTCCGTCAGGAAGATGATACAACGTAGAAAACGGAAGTTAAAACTAAAAGTTAGCTCCCCTAGCGGAGAGTTGTCCGCCCCTAGGAGAGCTCTCCCATCTATCCCAACGGCATTACTATAAAGGCTCTGCTCAAACCATTCTAGTCCTCTTTCTCATTGTAATTACCGAGACCTGTAGTGTTTAAGGCCGGCATGAGGGGACGGAGGGAGGGTCAATCAAATTGAAGCAGGTTTGATTTGGTAACAAATAGAAACATTGATTATAAATGTTTGATATTTGATTCCCAAATCGTAAACCTGCTTCAATTCATGCCACAGTACCAACATATGGAGGCGGGAATCTCGGCCTTGTGGTAACTCCCATAGCAGGCTAGTAATCGCTGGAACGACACAGACATGGGTATAAATCTGAGACATTAATACTCAACAAGTTAGCCCTGGTCACAGACGTAAAGGGTAATTCAAGGAGTTGATACAGTAGTGTTTTACTTATCTGAGTGTCTCCATCCATGTAGCTGTGCTCGTGGTGTGGTACACATTTCCACCAAGTTGTAGGATACCCGGGGCACGATATGCAACAAGATGGTCCCCTTGGTAGGCACTGTATGTCGTGGGGGGGGGGGGGAATCAGCCACAAGCCCTTGCATACAGGGAGATCCTTGGTCCGACCAAAGTACGGGGAGAGCGTATACTACCCGAAGCTTAGAGAGTAACCAAGTCCACACCACTCTCAGTCCGCAAGCCTCTTCAGGTCAACTCACCATACTTGGAGTGATGAAGGATGCGTTGGAATTGACCGTGCTTGCTCTCTGGGTCAGGCTGCGCAATCGTCAACTCTCTGTACTGTCATCACTACTGTTCACCCTAGGACTGGAACAGATCTTCGGTCTTTCGAGTTGAAACGCAGGTGACCCAGCTGAGATCATCTAGAAGGGAGTCAGTTTCCTGAAAGGACACAAGCAAATTTGCAGTTAGGAGTAAACCCTATCCTAGTGTCAGGCCTTCATTGGTGATTATAGAATCCACGGCCGGTCAACTGACTTATTTCTACCTTCTCAGATGATCCTATAATATATGTAATAATAATATGACTGAGATGAGATGAGATGAGATGATACAGCAAGATGGCTGTCTTGCCGCGATGGTGACAATTTTGCCGCCCCCCCCCCCCTCTTTTTTTGAAATTACTCACAACGTGCTGGGTAGCCACCAGTGGCCCAAGCGTGGTCACACTATTTGATTGCACTGTCATATCTCTCAGACAGAAATTAGTGAACGTGGAGTTAATTGTCCAGGCACAAGACAGGACAATGTCATGGAGGGGCCAGTTCTTCCATAAAGGCCATGACGCAGCGATGGCACGAATCACATTAGAAGAAGCAGAAGACAGTAGTGGGGGCGTCAATGGTATTTCTACCTTCTGCCAATTGATAAGACTATTTTATGGTCTTCTTCAACTACGCGGCTTTTTTAAATGTCATGCCTTGCTGACAGGCGAAGGGACAGAATAACCGTAGCCGAGAGCCGTGAGCGGAATCGGTACGAGTAAGATAGTGGCGAATGGCTCGAACAGGGCATAACAAAAGGTCGTCTTCGAGCCCATGTACGAAGTCTGATAACGCGGGTATAGAGTACGACCGTTGAGCGTACGGACCTAAGCGAACACACTCATTTTGGCGATGAACTCCGAAACGGGAAGCAAGGAAATGCAAGACCAATCTACCGTCCAAGTAATGGAAGATCTCAAGAGCATGAAGTTCAGACACTCTAGACGCCAAAGCAAAAGCTGCCAGAAAAAACTGCCTTGTAGGACACAGCTTTAGAGAAGCGGATTGTAAGGGTTCAAAGGGCAGACGAATCAAAGCACACAGAACCACACCGATATCTCATTTCGGTAACAGTTGGCGAGTACGACGCGACTGTAATGCGAAGGCGCGAATAAGCGCAGAGATATTATCATTAAGGCTAATGTCGGTACCAAAGGTAAGACGTAACACCCTAGCCAGAGCAGATCGATAGCCTTCCATGGTGCTAATATGAGACTTCCTATCCTGGTGAAGGTGAAGGAGGAAGTCAGTTACGAGGGAAATAGAGACAGAGTCGGAAACGGTATCACGTCCTCGGCACCAGGCCAAATAAATCCGCTGCAGAGACCGAACCCGAAAAACGAACGTAGTGAGTAAAGTCCTACATATAAATAAACAACCCTAAAGTTGATGACAGAACCATAATGTCAAAGAGTAACCACTGGTGCAACGGTCTATACAGGAATAAAGTACTTGATGGAGAAAGTCGAAAAACTGTCCCCCAAGTACACCACGAAAAACATTGTGTTGTTTAACCCTTTCACCGATTATTTCCCCTGACAAAAGTGACCTGCTGACGATCAATTCCCTGAGAACTGTTAAAATTTGTATATGTTGTCTTTGGAATGCTAGAAATTGCGTTTGCGTCCGAGATTTGCAGAAAAACATAAGAAACCTGTCTCCACAAGACACACTCCAGTGTTATTTGCTCTAGTTTTATAGCAAAATAAATAAAATAGCATACAAAATTAGGTTTTACTGCGAGAGAATGCGCTTTCCCCGGCTTTCTCGACTTAAAAACATCAAAATCCAACGGAGAAATCGTCTTTTTTCGACCGCATTTGACAGCGTTTTTCTCGAGTTTTACTCGGCCAATTTTCATGTTTGATCTCTCATTGGAAAGAGCGACCTTTCACCTTTCTAGACAGGAAATAACCTTGAATGGATGGCAAAATAAAACGGAGGATACGATTGGATTATAAAATGATGTCATTCCATCCTTCCAGCCACTGTCTACGCTCGTCTCAAATCTGTTGGCTGCTAGAGGTCATGTGGGCAAAATTACGCATACCGATTGGCTCGTCGGCTCAATAACGCAGCTTGCTGCCGACATTTTGAAAATGTGTTCGACAAACTTTGCGGATCAAGACTCGTAAAAATATGGAAATAAACTTTGCCGGTCGTCGTTGGCAGTTTCAGTCGTCTGGGGAATATTCACCACGCTTTACCAGTCATGTAACATAAAAAATACAGGAGTTAGGATGAGGTTTTCGATGATTTTTTCCATTTTTGCGGCTCGCTGCCGAGATGCCCGTCACACGGTATGTGGGGAAAAATGCATTTTTCATTCCGATTTTTTTCGTTCAACATCTAAATTTGTTTTATTTATTTTTCAAACAAGCAAACAATTTCGAGAATCAAATTGATCAGGGTTTCGGCTTTCCAGAAGTATACAGTGTTTGATAGGTTTCCGTTAAAACGAATGCAAAAAAATAAAAGTGCTGTACCCATCGTGATGGCCAACAGGTTTAAAGCTAACCCGATCAACCGGGGATGGTCGTACGGGTGGCACTCTCGTTATCCCCGTACACCGGGTTTAATCGGTGAAAGGGTTAAGCACAATCCTAAGGTAAATGGATCTCAACACAATGTTTGTGTGTTAAAGTCAACATGGTTCTGTGTTAAACCACAACACTGTGCTGAATTCAATTACAGGCGACTAGTCCGTCATTCACAATCCCGCCGTCGTCCTCAGAGAATATCCACGTCCATAATCCAAAGACCTATTCCATATAACAGTATTGGACCAAATACTGCTGATTCCAACACAATTTTGTTATTCTGAACTCAAGACTGGAATCAACAAGGTCTGAACAGAACTCTCTTCGTAGAGTAACGACGAACCTAAGTAAATCACAATGTGAAAAACCCGAGAGGAATTGATACAAGTGGAAGGTTGACACCAAACGAACGGACTTCCACTCCCGCCGGCGACCGACGATGGAGAATCGAAGGAAGTGCCGAAAACGAAGATGAATGGATATAAAATATGCATCTCGCAAATGAAGAAATGACGTGACAAACGGCGTTATGGCGTACCGGAAAACGTCTAACCGATGTAAGAGAACGACGCACAAGTGTATGAGAGACACATGACGGCGTAATGAAAATGTCGTCAAGGTGTAACAGGAAAGCGTAATGTGAAAAATGCGAGAAACGTTGTATATGATAAACAACGTAGTGATTT
>JAVTVY010026445.1:0-10439 GCA_036873755.1 Hanleya hanleyi | reverse complement strand
CTTGTTATTCAATTGTCCTGAAACTCACCGACAGTGTGCTCAGTCCAAGGACCAACAAAAATTGGCAAAGAAAATAGGGTGTCGACCACGCGGTTTTCAAGCTCCATTTTACACCGTAAAGTATGCCATGTGCTCGTAAGCTGAAAATGGCCCCAATTCACAGCCACACTTTCACACTTCCATCTGCATAGTGAGGCATGGGCCAATCCTACTGGCAAAAAACCATGTACTGATTTGAAGCAAATCAACTAGTCAACTGAATGATATCACAAATATCAATAAACAAAAAGCCAACAAAAATTCTCATGGGGTCAAACCGGGTGGAATTTTAATTTCAAAGAATTTGAGGGGACCAAAAATCCGCAACTATGGACTGAGGCCTTTAAGTGAAGGGTACTTTTTGTGGATTTTTTTTTATCTACTCTTTTCAATCTATGGGTCTGTACAAGTATAATGATATATGACACTCAATGGTTGGAAGTCATATTAAGATAAAACAGAGCGATACCTTTCCCCCTACCCCATTCATATTTTGACAGTTTTTGCGACGCCATTTTGTCAGGCTAGACCGCTATGTCAAATTTGAATATATCTGACTGAAAATTTTGCATTCAGTACTAACATTGTTTTACAATTATGTTGAACACAATTCAAAACAATGATATTCACACCCAACACAGGACTGGAATTATGAAACCAGAACAGGGGCTTGGGCTAGAAGGGGGGGGAGGGGTGGATAACTCTTAGCATGACAGGGGAATATCTGTTACATTGTGTATAGTATAGTATTGCCAACTCCAATGCTGGGGGGGGGGGGGGGGTAGGACTGTTTTAATGGTCCCAGAGGAATTATTCTGTGACACTAAAACTTTTGAAAAATTCCTGGGACAATTGAACCCCCCCCCCCCCCCGATAAACACCAACATGGATGTTGGTGTTCTACACACCTTTTAACAGATATTTCCTGGCCATGCTAAGAGTTACCCTCCTCTCTTTCTTAACCCAAGCCCCTGTGCTGCTTTAATAATTTCAGTCCTGTGTTGGGTGTGAATAGCATTGGTTTGAATTGTGTCCAACTTGGATAGTAAACAATATTAGTTCTGGATGGAATTTTTTTATCAGATATGCAAATTTAATGTTACCTGAGAAAGTGCCTGTCCTGTCATATAAGTGAAGGGTACTTTTTGTGGATTTTTTTTTTATCTACTCTTTTCAATCTATGGGTCTGTACAAGTATAATGATATATGACACTCAATGGTTGAAAGTCATATTAAGATAAAACAGAGCGATACCTTTCCCCCTACCCCATTCACATTTTGACAGTTTTTGCGACGCCATTTTGTCAGGCTAGACCGCTATGTCAAATTTGAATATATCTGACTGAAAATTTTGCATTCAGTACTAACATTGTTTACAATTATGTTGAACACAATTCAAAACAATGATATTCACACCCAACACAGGACTGGAATTATGAAACCAGAACAGGGGCTTGGGCTAGAGGGGGGGGGAGGGGTGGATAACTCTTAGCATAGCAGGGGAATCCGAATATCTGTTACATTGTGTATAGTATAGTATTGCCAACTCCAATGCTGGTTTTATGGGGGGGGGGGGGGTAGGGCTGTTTTAATGGTCCCAGAGGAATTATTCTGTGACACTAAAACTTTTGAAAAATTCCTGGGACAATTGAACCCCCTCCCTCCCTCCCCCCGATAAAACACCAACATGGATGTTGGCAATTCTACACACCTTTTAACAGATATTTCCTGGCCATGCTAAGAGTTACCCTCCCCCCTTTCTAACCCAAGCCCCTGTGCTGCTTTAATAATTTCAGTCCTGTGTTGGGTGTGAATAGCATTGGTTTGAATTGTGTCCAACTTGATAGTAAACAATATTAGTTCTGGATGGAATTTTTTTATCAGATATGCAAATTTAATGTTACCTGAGAAAGTGCCTGTCCTGTCATATATATAGGGTGCAGTCTACAGAAGGGCCATGGCATCTGAAATTAAACAGTAAGCAGGTTCATTTTATGCTAAACAGCAACCGTGTTATTAGAGAACCCCCATAGAACTATATATTTTCTGAAAGAGAAGGCTCTTGACATAAAGCCGAGACTGATGTAAGCCTTGTTGACGAAAATCAGGGTCCCCATAACCCATACTGAACTTGCTTCAAACTTCAGGAAAATCCTCTAAAATTGGTCCAAAATGGGTAATATTCCCCCTCCACCAAAGAAAAAACTTGTTATTCAATTGTCCTGAAACTCACCGACAGTGTGCCCAGTCCAAGGACCAACAAAAATTGGCAAAGAAAATAGGGTGTCGACCACGCGGTTTTCAGGCTCGATTTTACACCGTAAAGTATGTCATGTGCTCGTAAGCTGAAAATGGCCCCAATTCACAGCCACACTTTCACACTTCCATCTGCATAGTGAGGCATGGGCCAATCCTACTGGCAAAATACCATGTACTGATTTGAAGCAAATCAACTAGTCAACTGAATGATATCACAAATATCAATAAACAAAAAGCCAACAAAAATTCTCATGGGGTCAAACCTGGTGGAATTTTAATTTCAAAGAATTTGAGGGGGACCAAAAATCCGCAACTATGGACTGAGGCCTATGGCGCTACGTTTCGTAACTTGTGTCTAATTCCGCTTAACCCGGGGCTAGGGGCCGTATGAACCCATGTACTTCAAGATCCTCATGGTACTCATATGAACAGTCACAATCAAAGCGTGACTGAGATACATCATTCTTTAGATGACGACTTGACAACGAATATTATGGATTAAGAATACTGATCAGCGATACGGATTTGATATTTTTGGAACATCATGATGTCTTGCCGGCATCATTGAAAACTGTTGACCGCTTCTCTCTTGCAGGAAACAAGCCTATGTTTATGTATATTATGATTGTCTTTTTGAATTTGGTGCTAATACTGTTATATGGAAAATGGAATAGGTCTTTGGATTATGGACGCGGATATTCTCTAATGGACGACGGCTGGATTATGAATGACGGACTAGACGCTTGTAATCATGTAGAATTTGCTCTTTCAAAAGAACAGTTATTTGATAGGTGGTGTGCCTCGGTTAAAATTGACAACCAATTTGAAAGCCTTATACAGCTTATACTGATAGAGGAATTTAAAAGGTGTATCCATGGTGATATTAGGACATTTCTTGATGAAAAGAATGCGAACACGTTAGATCAGACAGCACGTTTTGCTGAAGAATACGCTCTGACACACAAATTATCATTTGTCAGTGCTGTTAGGCCAAGTTCATTCCAGTCTAAATCCAGTTCTTTCTCAGAGCCTAAAACTTTTAACCCTACTTATAAAGGTCAAAGGTCAAACACAAAGTCTCAGTCGTCCACTTTTAACACTCAAAATAAATCTCTCGTAAGAAGGAAGGTCATTTAATGGCTAATTGTTTTAAGTTGAAAAGAAAACAAGATCAAGCCTTTAAAAGCCCAATGGTTTCCTCACTTCAAGATCTATACCCAAGCAGGTTAGTGACGTTCATAGTGTATATGACGTTAAGATGGCCAGGGACACTGTTCCTATTATTTCTATCAAGGATAAGGTTGATAATTTTTCAAATCCTGCTATGGAGATTTTTGAATCGTTTATCCACAATGGTTTTGTCACTTTCAAGTGATTTGGCTAAATTAGGCTACTCCTGTGAAGATTTTGTGAGACATGGGTGCGTCCCAGTCTCTTATGTTGGCAGATACTTTGCCGTTTTCTGACTCTTCATCTGCAGGCAGTAATGTCCTGATTAAAGGGGTAAATTCTGTAAATTATACACCCGTTCCGCTCCATAACGTTCATCTGTCTTCCGATTTGATTTGTGGGCCTGTTACGGTGGGTATTAAAGGTAGTTTACCATTTGAGGGTGTTCAATTACTTCTTGGAAATGATCTTGCGGGAGATAAGGTCGAGGTTAACCCGATTGTAACCGACAAGCCGTGTTTGGATCAGATCCATGATCCAGTTGAAGACGGAATTCAAAGTTTGTATCCTGCTTGTGCAGTTACTAAAGCCACGAGTAAATTGGCCTAGGAGTCTGAAAAGATGACGCCATCGATGACGTTTGTTTGGCCGACACTTTCGTGTGTTTAAATGGTGAGGCTGATAAGCCACATTTTGATAGCAAATTGGAATGTTCTAATGACAAAATTTCAAAATCACGGCTGGTTAATGAACAGCATAGTGACAAGGACATTTCCAATTACAAGCGTCTGGTCCGTCATTCATTATTCAGCAGTCGTCCATTAAAGAATATCCGCGTCCATAATCCAAAGACCTATTCCATATTCCATATAACTGTATTAGCGCCAAATTCAAAAAGACAATCATAATATACAAAAACATAGGCTCGTTTCCTGCAACACGTCAACAGTTTTCAACGATGCCGGCAAGACATCATGATGTTCCAAAAATATCAAATCCGTATCGCTGATCAGTATTCTTAATCCATAATATTCGTTGTAAAGTCGTCATCTAAAGGATAATGTATCGCAGTCACGCTTTGATTGTGACTGTTCATATGAGCAAAATGAGGATCTTGAAGTACATGGGTTCATACGGCCCCTAGCCCTGGGTTAAGCGGAATTAGACACAGGTTACGAAACGTAACGCCATAGATCTTGCACGCTACGCTCGTATTTTGCTATCAGCATGCGATATGTATCGCCAAATTTGAGAAACTTTGAGTGGAGGCGCTTGGTGTTTGACAGGGCAGTAGATGAGTGTGATGTAACTCAAGAGCCTGTGTGTTAATTTTGTAAGATTGGTGTTCTTATGCGCAAATGGCGACCGCCAGATATGTCACCTGATGATGAGTGGGCAATTAAGTATCAGATTGTAGTACCAAAGTCATATCGTTCAGATATCCTCAGACTAGCCCATGAAACACCTCTTTCAGGCCATTTAGGCGTTAACAAAACATCTTACAAAATTCTAAATCATTTCTATTGGCCAAATTTAAAAAAAGATGTTACGAAATTTTGTAGGTCATGCCAGACATGTCAAATGGTAGGAAAACCAAACCAAACCATACCATACCAAAGGCCCCTCTACAACCAATCCCTGCATTTAAGGAAGCCTTTAGTAGGGTGATTACAGATTGTGTTGGTCCATTACCAAAATCAAAATCAGGCAATCAATACATGGTAACAGTCATGTGTGCTTCACCCAGGTTCCCTGAGGCCATTCCTTTACGGAATATTAAGGCAAAAACTATTGTTAAGGCCTTAGTTAAGTTTCTCACACTTGCCGGCCTACCCCAGTCCGTTCAGACTGATCAGGGATCTAATTTCATGTCGGGAATTTTTCAAAAAGTCATGCATGAATTGAGAATAAAGCAGTACAAATCTTCTGCATACCATCTAGAAAGCCAAGGCGCATTAGACAGATTTCAACAGACATTGAAGAACATGATCAGGACTTATTGTTTTGACACTGAGAAAGACTGGGATGACGGCATACATTTGTTATTGTTTGCTGTTAGAGAGTCTGTTCAAGAGTCTTTAGGCCTCAGACCATTTGAATTAGTCTTTGGTCATACATTTAGAGGACCACTTAAACTGCTAAAGGAAAAGTTCCTAGACAGTGATCTTGACTCATGTAGTCTCTTACAATATGTGTCGGACTTTCGCACTAGGTTGACTAAAGCATGTGATTTGGCCATGTCAAATTTAAGATCAGCACAAAAATGTATGAAAATAACCTGTGATAAACATGCCCTTAAACGAAGTTTCAAACCTGGTGAGAAGGTACTGGCTTTTCTGCCTATTCCTGGCAGTCCACTTAAGGCTAGATATTATGGTCTTTATGTCATCGAAAAGAAATTAAGTGACCTTAATTATGTAATTCAGACTCCTGACAGGCGTAAACACAAACAGTTATGTCATGTGAATATGTTAAAGTTATACATAGACAGAGATAGCACTAACAGTACTGTACATCCTGTAAGTGTAGTTAGTTCTGACCCTGATAATAATGAAACTTGTGACGAGCCTATGACTCTGACATTCTACTTAATTTGGATTCCAAGTTGTGTCATCTTGAACCAGCGCGTCAGGAAGAACTTCGAACTCTGCTCAGTCAATATGAACATTTGTTTCCCGATATTCCTACTTGGACTGATAAAATTTCACATGACGTCAATGTCGGAGATTCTAATCCAGTGAAGCAGCACCCATATCGTTTGAATCCCATTAAACAAAACTATCTGAAAAAAGGAGATTCAGTATTTATTGGACAATGACTTCATTGATCCAAGTAATAGTAACTGGAGTTCACCTTGTATCCTCGTTCCAAAGCCAGATGGCAGTTACAGGATTTGTACTGAATACAGAAAGGTGAACACATTGACCAAAACAGACACATTACCTATTCCACGCATTGATGATTGCATTGATAAAGTGGGAAGTGCCAAGTTTGTGTCAAAGTTTGATATTCTGAAAGGATTTTGGCAAGTTCCACTGACAGATCGTGCGAAGGAGATATCAGCATTCGTCACTTCGGAGGGTGTGTTCCAGTACAAAGTCATGCCTTTTGGAATGAAAAATTCTCCGGGCACGTTCCAGCGTCTCATCAACCGTGTGACTTCCGGTTTGGAAGGATGTGAGACTTACATTGATGACGTCATTGTCTACAGCGATACATGGGAAGATCATCTACAGAGAATTCGCGCACTGTTCAATCGACTAAGTGACGCCAAGCTGACAGTCAACATTGGAAAAAGTGAATTTGGACATGCACGTGTGACATTCTTGGGTCATATTGTAGGTCAGGGTCAGGTAAAACATATAGATGCTAAGGTTAGTGCTATCTCGCTATTTCCAAGACCAACATGTAAGAGACAACTGATGCGTTTCTTGGGTATGGCTGGTTACTACAGAAAATTTTGTCCAAATTTTTCAGATAATACTGAGCCTTTAACTCAAATCTTAAGAAAAAGGGCAAGTTTTGTTTGGACCAATGAATGTGAATCAGCTTTTGAAAACCTGAAAGCCATACTCAAGAGCGCGCCAGTTCTTTCAGCACCAGATTTTGATTCACCTTTTAAACTGGCTGTAGATGCTAGTGATGTTGCTGCTGGTGCCGTTTTGTTACAAGGTTTAGATGGTGTAGATCACCCAATATCTTATTTTTCACGTAAATTTGACAAACATCAGAGAAAGTATTCTACAATTGAGAAAGGATGTTTGGCAATGATATTGGCTTTACAACATTTTGATGTTTATGTTACTTTCACATCATTGCCAATTACTGTATTCAGTGATTACAATCCACTTGTTTTCATAAGTATAATGAAAAACTAAAATCAAAGATTGTTGAGATGGAGTTTGGTGTTACAAGAATACAATATTGAAATCAGACATATCAAAGGCAAGGACAATTTGATTGCTGATTGTTTGTCTCGCATATAATGTACATATGTTTGCCAAAATTTTTGCTGTTGTAATATAGATTTTTTTTGTAATAATGTTTTGAATTGTCAAGAAAGTTCCAAGTTTTAAACTTTCTTTTTTAAGAGGGGGAGTGTCATGGTATTGTAGTCTATTATTAGACATTGTGGATGTTTCTAGATTATAGAGCTTGTTTACATATTATTTTATGGGTCAGCCACTTGGAGCTTTCTAGAAGGTTGTGTAACGCTGTGTATTCTAGAAGCTTCTTGATTGGGTAGAATGATCTGGAATTCCCCATAGATTATAAAAAGCACTCAGTCAGTCATTCAGTAGGGAATCTAAACTGGCTTTTTATGCGGATGTTATACTGTGTTACCTTTGCCTGTAATTACGGACTGCTGTGTATTAACGTTTACCCTATTAAACCGTCGGATATTGGACACTTACTGGAATTGTGAACAACTGAGCAGTGTTGTATTACCATTAATTATCCAGAAGACCGATTTGTGCGCATCAACAGGGACTTTAAAATATACACTGTTATAGCATTTAACAGTAAGACTATATTTCACACATGTATTTATTAACCTTACTTAATTTATATATGATTTTAGTATTGTGAATAAATATTTGATTGTTAATCCTTGACTTCACACATTTTTCTGTTACGTTTTTCTGTTATTGTAAAATTGACGTAACACTACTACTACTACTGATGACGTCACGGTCTGCACCACGAGGGCTACAAGATGACACATCACACGACGCATTCGGACCAGGGATGGTCCATCTCTACCCCAAACACCTTCCTCTGCACCCCTGTGCAGAAAGGTCACACCAACATCCTATATGAACCCTCTATATGCCATTGGACATCTGTGCTGTAAGGTCAAACCAACACCCTATAGGAACCCTCTATATGCCATTGGACATCTGTGCTGTGAGGTCACACCAACACCCTATAGAAACCCTCTATATGCCATTGGACATATGTGCTGTAAGGTCACACCAACACCCTATAGGAACCCTCTATATGCCATTGGACATCTGTGCTGTAAGGTCACACCAACACCCTATAGGAACCCTCTATATGCCATTGGACATCTGTGCTGTAAGGTCACAACAATGACGTCATCCGAATAACTGTGGCGTCAGCGAAGTTATTTTCCTTCGCGGAGCCAGGTGTTCGGCACGTGAGCTCACTAACACAGACACGTAGGCGCCAGACCAGGTGTTCTTGCGTGCGGCCGGATAACCTGCGCATGCGTGCGGCCGGGCCGGGGAAAACCCGGATGGAAAAACCCACTGGGAAACCCGCTTGTTGAAAAGGTCCCGGATGTAAAAACCCAAAGTACCCGGATGTTGATGAGGTCCCGGATGTAAAACCAGGGTACCCGGATGTTGAAGGGTAGTACATGTAAGTACATGTACATCCCCCGGGTCCAAGGCGCACACAGACCTGCGCATTTCCGGTTTTCTGCGCATGCGCAGTGAGGAGCAAAGACGCAATACCACCTTTATATACTACTATCACTAAATTGATAAACGAAGATTAGATCACAAAAGAGAATACGTATACTGTGTTTGAGGAATATTTCTGTCTCCTCAATGGAAGGTGAAATTTGAATGAATGGTCTGTGTTGTCATTGTGTCTGATGTCCCCCTTGCAAAGACAAGAAAATTGTCTGTGTAATTTGTCATTTATTGATATATTTATTGATTTTCTTTTTGTCTAATTGTCTTCTGTTCAAGTCATTTGGAATCGGTAAAGCCTGAAATGTATATCATGATCTGCTTTACTTTCATCTAGTGATAGTGTCTGTTTGGTTCCAGATCACGGGGGCTGAACAAAGCATGTGAAATGTGATCGTATGGCAAATAAATGCCCAGTGGTGAAAAAAAAAAAATGAATCGAATTTTGATGAAAACAAAAACGAGATGCGTGTCCGATAATTGATCTGTCCGATAACTAATCCGGCAGCCGTACAGTATTTTAGATCTAATTTATTCCCCCGGTATACTACCGGTACATGTATATGTAGTATATGTATCTCAAATTATAGGCCGACCTAATAGGCCGGCGAAGCCGGCCTTAGGTCGGGCTTATTGGTAAGAAATCCAGACAACAACAACAACAACAATTCACACATACTGACGAACCCACCTTTTTCCTCAATGTGGGCGGAGCCTGTCGTTCGACGCGTTGTCAACGTAAACGTCATCGACTGGAGGCTGACATGTTTCTCGTCTCGGTGAAACGAGAAAATAAATATTTACATTCCCGTTTACACCATTGATATTTAGCTCCTTCTGCAAAGGTCTTCCGAATTTTCAAACGCCGACATTCGCAGCCGGGCCTGGGATCGGGCTTTTTCAAAGAAATCAACGTAAAATTCATCAAATTCTCACTGCGCCTGTCCGAAATTGAAGCGGACATGTTTCTCATCTCGATCAAACGATAGTTTGACAAGCCAAAATGGGACAGAATGATTTTATTCATTTACACATAATTCTATGAACATTAATATATTTTTTCCTCTTTGCATCGCATATTTTTGTCTTAAAACATTGAAAAAGCAAAAGCGTTCTTGTCACCGAAATACATCCGGGCACTTCGCGCAACCATGACTACAAGGTAAAGTTCACGAGTTACGGCCCTTGAATTCGTTATGTTCCGCTCCACGCAAGTGTTTGCTTTTTGTCTCATTTCCAGTGATAAATTATGTTTGGTTCCATGGGCTAATAACATTTACACAAGCATTTTGTTAAAATAATGACAAAAACAAACTTTTTCGTCTTATTTCCTTTTATAAGTTGATAAAGGTGCAAGGATTGCTCTATGGTATTTTAGTGAGTGTCTGAGTGGTTCCAAAGTGAACAATGCATTTTACAAGAATAATGAAAAACTGGGGAAAACGTGATCTATCTATTTTGGGCAAACTACAGATTATAAAAACCTTTATAATTTCACAGTTTACTTTTATCATGCAATCACTTGGAATT